>CM064483.1:9448532-9454084 GCA_032716605.1 Paralithodes platypus | reverse complement strand
TCATGCAAACGCCACTGCGCCTTATTCCCCCAATAATACCCAATGGAAGTGAGCACAAGAGCAGGAACGTGGGTGTCTGTGCAGGCAATGTTCTCCACCCCAATAGTCTGAGCGTGTAAGTATATTATGTATGTGCCTGTATGTGTGTGTGTTATGTGCAACTTTTCTCGCCAATTCTTTCCACGTGTGACTGTATTCTATATGAACTAACCTCTTCCATTTTCTTTACCCCACTCCCCCCCCCTCTCTCTCTCTCTCTCTCACACACACACACACTATACGTAAGCCTGCCACAAAGCTCTCTCCGTATGTAAGACTCTCCCGACAGACTCAATCATCACCATCATCACCACCACCAGCATCATCATCATCACCAGCACCACCACCACGCGCTAGACACCTTCACCACCATCATCATCATCATCATCACAACCACCACCAACCACAAACAACAACACCACCACCACCATAACACCACGGACACCATTACCACCGAGGAACACACCACCCTTCCTTGTGGTTTGAAAATTGGTGCAGCAGACTGTTTGAAGGAGCGGAGCACTCCCCTGCGAAGATGGGCTCGTCTGGCAATTTTTGCAGTCGACATCAAGGTCACTTTTGAAGCTGTCGAACGAGACACCCCTCATGACTCGTACTCGCCGCTGGAGTTTGTTGAAGAGACGTGGGCCTCTGTGTGATAACCAACCCTCTCGCAGCGAGCCCATAGCAACCCGATTTTTCATCCTGGGGATATCGCATTCCCAGCCTCTTTTATCACTGAACTTTATGACTATCGGGGTGTGTAGATTTGGTACTAAGTTTTCTGCAATTTTCCACGTGTATATTATTAAGTAACGTTCCCACCACCACCACCACGAACACCACCACCACCATCACCACGGACTCCACCACCACAGACTCCACCACCATCACCACAGACTCCATCACCACCACCACTGTTCCCTTACCCACTCTAAACCACTGTTTGGACACTTGATCCTCAGTGTTTTGGAGGACAAGCATCCTAGAAGGGTCACTAGACCTGTTGTTGCTTGATTTCCTTTGTACCACGGACACCACCACCACCACCACGGACACCACCACCACCACCACCATCATCATCATCATCATCATCATCATCATCATCACCACCACCACCACCACCACCACCACCACCACCGCCACCGCCATCGCCATCATCCTCACCAACACTACCAGTACCACCACCACCATCTTTATCATACATCTCTCTCTCTCTCTCTCTCTCTCTCTCTCTCTCTCTCTCTCTCTCTCTCTCACCACCAGGGCCACATCAAACAGCCATAACTCCTGCCTTTTGTGTTCACCTGGGAGAGAGAGAGAGAGAGAGCGTGTGTCTGCTCTTGTTATAATTTTACTTATTTTATCTACCTGAGAGAGAGAGAGCGAGAGAGTATGTGCTTTAGTTAAAATTGTATTTATATTAGCTACATGAGAGATTTACATAGATTTACATAGATACACTGGCCACACAGATCTTACGATCCCTACGAGGTGACCAGGACTTAATCCTAATAGAGATAGCAACCCTAAGATAAAGTGGAAGGAAAGGATAGCAAAGATGAAGGCTCTCTCCGGCAATATGCCGTACATGAAAATAGTTAGAAGTGAATAACCTTGCAGGGCTTGGAAATCGCCTGAAGGAATTTATAGTATAGTTAGAAATGGAAAGGAAAAGGCATGCACACCTTAATTTTTGTTTTTGTTTTTTTTTCCCTTTTCCAACTGAAAACGTTTTCATTTCCGCCAGGAGAGAGAGAGAGAGAGAGAGAGAGAGAGAGAGAGAGAGAAGGCAGAAGAGAGAGAGGGGTGGTTATAGCTTTCTTTATTTTATTCACCGAGAGAGAGAGAGAGAGAGAGACAGAGACAGAGACAGACAGACTCGGTAAATAATTAACAACTAGATTAAAACTAGTAATATTTTGAGCATATGAAAGAAGATGCAAGGGGGGTCACCTGTTTTTTTTTCTCTTTCTCACCTTTTCTCTCTTGCTCTGGCTTGTATCCATTCGGCCCCATTCAGCCAACTGTGTTAAGACATTTATCCCCATCCAGGTGTCAATTTCTTCCTGGCGAGCGATAGTGAGCCAGGCATTGTATGGAGAGATACGACTTCGCCGGAGGCATTTTTCTATTGAAAAATGTACACATTTAGCTTGCTGTAAAAACAAAAAATATATATACGCTGGCTCGCTACCGCTCGTCAGGAAATTATTGGCACCTGGATGGGGGTAAACGTCTTATAACAGTAGGCTGAATGGGGCCGAATGGATACAAGCGAAAGACAGAGGGAGAGAAAGATAAAAAAAAGCGAGGTGGGCTCCCTTAATTAATGAGGCTTCCCGAGTGAGGCGACACGAAGAAGTAGGTGAGGCAAACTGCTAAATAAGAAAGAAATGCCACAAAGATATTTGTTATGAAGACAAAATGCCGATACTGTCATATAAGTGAGTAAATAAGTGAATACAAAATGCCATGTCATATAAGTGAGTAAATAAGTGAATACAAAAAGCCGATACTGTCATATAAGAGTAAATAAGTGAATACAAAAAGCCGATACTGTCATATAAGTGAGTAAATAAGTGAATACAAAAAGCCGATACTGTCATATAAGTGAGTAAATAAGTGAATACAAAAAGCCGATACTGTCATATAAGTGAGTAAATAAGTGAATACAAAAAGCCGATACTGTCATATAAGTGAGTAAATAAGTGAATACAAAAAGCCGATACTGTCATATAAGTGAGTAAATAAATGAATACAAAAAGCCGATACTGTCATATAAGTGAGTAAATAAGTTAATACAAAAAGCCGATACTGTCATAAATTAGTAAATAAGTGAATACAAAAAACCGATACTGTCATATAAGTGAGTAAATAAGTGAATACAAAAAGCCGATACTGTCATATAAGTGAGTAAATAAGTGAATACAAAAAGCCGATACTGTCATATAAGTGAGTAAATAAGTGAATACAAAAAGCTGATACTGTCATATAAATGAGTAAATAAGTGAATACAAAAAGCCGATACTGTCATATAAGTGAGTAAATAAGTGAATACAAAAAGCCGATACTGTCATATAAATGAGTAAATAAGTGAATACAAAAAGCCGATACTGTCATATAAGTGAGTAAATAAGTGAATACAAAAAGCTGATACTGTCATATAAGTGAGTAAGTGAATACAAAAAGCCGATACTGTCATATAAGTGAGTAAGTTAATACAAAAAGCCGATACTGTCATATAAGTGAGTAAATAAGTGAATACAAAAAGCCGATACTGTCATATAAGTGAGTAAATAAGTGAATACAAAAAGCCGATACTGTCATATAAGTGAGTAAATAAGTGAATACAAAAAGTATGTTATCTGTATAATTCTAATGCCAAAAAAAAAAAAAAAAAAAAAAAAAAAAAATAAATCCCGGTGTGACTCCAAGCGTTGCAAAGGAAGGAAGTGATGACACCCTTTTGAATTTACACAGAGCATTAGAGAAACGTAAAATTAGTTCGTGTTCTGGGTAATAATCTACTCTCGTGGAGGCATTGTCTTTCCTCATATTCAGTTATTTCTTGACTTGCAACACGTGTAGTTATTGGAGTTGTTTCATAGGCTTGTAAATAGTTAAGACGGGTCACCGTTTTTTTTTTTTTTTTTTTAATCTTTCTCTCCCTTTTCTCTTTCCTTGGCTTGTATCCATTCGGCCCCATTCAGCCAACTGTTTTGAGACGTTTATCCCCATCCAGGTGCCGATTTCTTCCTGGCGAGCGATAGCGAGCCTGCATTGTATGGAGAAATCCGACTTCGCCGGAGACATTTTTCGATCGAAAAATGTACAAATTTAGCTTGCTGTCAAAGCAAAACTATATACATTATAGTCTGGCTCGCTACCGCTCGCCAGGAAAATATTGACACCTGGATGGGGGGGTAAACGTCTTAAAGCAGTAGGCTGAATGGGGCCGAATGGATACAAGCCAAAGAGAGAGGGAGAGAAAGAGAAAACAAAAGCGAGGTGGGCTCCCTTCATAGTCTTGGGAAGATTGGTTCAGATTCAGCAGTGTAGGGCGGCTATGTATCTTTTTACAACTCGAATTACTAGGAGTTGGGTTTTGAACTTAAGGGGAGGCAGACCGTTTTTCTGCATCCCCTTCTCCCTAATGTTTAGCCCCACTAGTTTTAAGATTATAAGACGTTCGGCCCATTAGCTAGGCGATTTTAACACCTTTCGCCCCATTTCGTTCTCAGTTTTAAGACCTGTCGTGCCATTTAGGTGTCGATTATTTCCTGGCGAGTGATAGCGAGCCTGCAATTTTAAGAGAAACCGGCGAAGCTTGTTCTACCTAAAACTATACAAATTTATCTTGAAGGGGGTCTAGGGGGTGTTTATCTTGAAGGGGGATCTAGGGGGTGTTTATCTTGAAGGGGGATCTAGGGGTGTTTATCTTGAAGGGGGGTCTAGGGGGTGTTTTATCTTCAAGGGGGGTCTAGGGGGTGTTTTATCTTCAAGGGGGGTCTAGGGGGTGTTTTTATCTTGAAGGGGGTCTAGGGGGTGTTTTTATCTTGAAGGGGGGTCTAGGGGGTGTTTTTATCTTGAAGGGGGGTCTAGGGGGTGTTTATCTTGAAGGGGGGTCTAGGGGGTGTTTATCTTGAAGGGGGGTCTAGGGGGTGTTTATCTTGAAGGGGGGTCTAGGGGGTGTTTATCTTGAAGGGGGGTCTAGGGGGTGTTTATCTTGAAGGGGGGTCTAGGGGGTGTTTATCTTGAAGGGGGGTCTAGGGGGTGTTTATCTTGAAGGGGGGTCTAGGGGGTGTTTATCTTGAAGGGGGGTCTAGGGGGTGTTTATCTTGAAGGGGGGTCTAGGGGGTGTTTATCTTGAAGGGGGGTCTAGGGGGTGTTTATCTTGAAGGGGGGTCTAAAGGGGTGTTTTATCTTGAGGGGGGGCCTAGGGGGTGTTTATCTTGAAGGGGGGTCTAGGGGGTGTTATCTTGAAGGGGGGTCTAGGGGGTGTTTATCTTGAAGGGGGGTCTAGGGGGTGTTTATCTTGAAGCGGGGTCTAGGGGGGTGTTTATCTTGAAGGGGGGTCTAGGGGGGGTTATCTTGAAGGGGGGTCTAGGGGGTGTTTATCTTGAAGGGGGGTTCTTAGGGGGTGTTTATCTTGAAGGGGGGTCTAGGGGGTGTTTATCTTGAAGGGGTCTAGGGGGAAGGGGGTCTAGGGGGTGTTTATCTTGAAGGGGGTCTAGGGGGTGTTTATCTTGTATGGGGGTCTAGGGGGTGTTTATCTTGAAGGGGGGTCTAGGGGGTGTTTATCTTGAAGGGGGGTCTAGGGGGTGTTTATCTTGAAGGGGGGTCTAGGGGGTGTTTATCTTGAAGGGGGGTCTAGGGGGTGTTTATCCTGAAGGGGGGTCTAGGGGGTGTTTATCCTGAAGGGGGGGTCTTGAAGGGGGGTCTAGGGGGTGTTTATCTTGAAGGGGGGTCTAGGGGGTGTTTATCTTGAAGGGGGGTCTAGGGGGTGTTTT
>CM064483.1:9416032-9443532 GCA_032716605.1 Paralithodes platypus | reverse complement strand
CTCTTCTACTAGTTTTTCAGATTCCCCCAACAAGCAATCACTCAAAAAGTCACGTGTTGATGCAATAAAGCACTTATCTTTTGACGTATCAACCATTTCCATTTAGGGCAGACAGAATATTGTTGCTTTCAATGCATGTATTCAACCGTCAAGAACTCCCAAAGGACTTTCCCGTATACTGTACTTCAACAATACAAAAATCAACCCTTCATCTTCTATCAGTATTCTCGGTGTCACCTTTTCTTCTGATCTCACTTGGAAAAACCATATTACCAACCTTACTAAAAACGGCTTCCCAGAAGCTGGGTGTGCTCAACCGCCTCCTGGGGTTCTTTGCCCCTGCACAGCTTCTTGCTATGTACAGAGGCACAGTTCGTCCATGTATTAAGTATTGGTTACATGTATGGGGAGGATCCTCTCACACAGCACTTCTTGACAAAGTAGAAAAGAAAGCCTTTCATCTCATTAATTCACGCCCACTCACCGACTCTCTGTAATCTCTCTCTCTTCGCCACAATGTTGCATCTCTCTCGCTATTCTACCGCTATTACAATAATCAGTGTTCCTCAAAGCTCTCTCAATGTTTACCACCTCTACGTAGAGTACGTAGCACCCGTCTTGCAACACAATCCCACCCCTACTCTGTACAACTCTCCAACCCAAGAGTGAAACGATATTCCCAATCTTTCTTCTATTCAACAGCTGAGCCCTGGAACTCTCTCCCTGAATCCATCTTCCCCTCATCCTATGACTTAAATTGCTTCAAACTCGGTGTGTCCAGGCATTTTGTTTCGAACATTCCTTGATTTTCTTTCAACTCTGGGGGAGGCACTTGTCACGGGCAGTTCTGCCTTTTGTCTCCCTCATTCATACAGAAAAATTAATGCATGCGTGTATATTTGTGCTGTGTTATTCTTACCTATCTGTGTGTGTGTGTATTTTAAATTTTAATCCTTATGAGTGGAAAGGGCGTTGAAGAGTGTGTGTGTGTGTGTGTGTGAGTGTGAGTGTGTGTGTGTGTGTGTGTGTGTTCTAAAGTGTTTGCCATAAGTCATCGTAGCACCAGAATAACACTCCTATCCGTCGCCTCCAGCTCATGTGCCAGTATTGTATTAACTATTCCTAGAGTCGAGCTGTTAATATAGACATCCTGGTAATCACCTACAGTAGATGTCTGTGAATTTGTGTTTTGTTTTTGTGTGTTCATTGTTTTCTGTTGTGTTTTGTGTTGTTCCTATTCTTGCTCTGTCTTGAGTCAGCCCCCCCCCCCCCATAACATAAAATAAACACAAATAGAAAAAACTAAAAATAAAAATAGGAAAAGTGGGGATTGGGCCTGAGCATATAGATAGATAGATAGATAGATAGATAAATAGATAGATAGATAGGTAATAACAAAAATAGATCACGTGTCTTGCTGTCTTACCTAGGGACACTCTAGGACAGGAATAGGGGCTGTAAGGGCAGATTTCCACTTGAGGGATTGTTTTCTGGACTCCTTTCTCCCTCATGTTTAGCCCCCATTGCTTTTTGAGATTTTAAGAAGTCAATATAAAATAAATAAATATGTAAACATAAATAAATAAAAGCAAAACTCCATGATTCTTATATAATTACATTTACCTTTTTCCATCACCCCCCCCCCCCCCAATGCCTTTTCCACCTTCCTCCGGCTACTATTACAAGGGAGTTGCCAATTTTCTACCGTAATTGAAGAGGAAGGGGATACGAGCAGCGACCTATTGGAGTGTGTGTGTTAGTGTGTGTGTGTGTGTGTGTGTGTGTGTGTGTGTGTGTTAATGTGTGTGCGTGTGTGTTAATGTGTGTGTGTGCGTATGTGTTAATGTGTGTATGTTAATGTGTGTGTGTGTGTGTTCTAGGGAAAAAAAAAAAAAAAAAAAAAAAAAATAATCAAACCTTCTACCTTCGCAACATTATTACATCCAAAACCCTCCCCATCTCCCAACCACTACTTTTCAATTAACTCCCCTCCTCACCTCTTCCTCCCTTCCCACCACCTCTCTCCCCCCCCCCACCACCTCTCTCCCTCCCCCACTCCCCTCCTGTATACCACCCCACCTCCACTCCCCAACACCACACCTTCCCCTTTATCCCCACCACCCTTCTCCCTCCTCACCACTCCTCTCCCTCCTCACCACCCATTTCCTCCCCATCTCTCTCTCACCACCACCCCCCTTCCTCCCCATCTCTCCTCTCCACTCCCCTATATCATACCTTACCTTACCTTTGGATACCTTTGGATGTGTTCGCCGCTCCTCTAGCGGCACCAAGGAGCGCGACGCCCCTCGTTATGGGTGGTGATTTGGTGCAGTAGACTGTTTGAAGCGACAGCTCGCTCCCTTGCGAGGATGGGCTCGTCTGGCACTTTTTGCAGTTCGACATCTAGGGCTCTCTTGAAGTTGTCTAACGAGATGTCCCTCATGTCTCTTACTCGCCGTGGGAGTTTGTTGAAGAGACGTGGGCCTCTGTGTGATAACCAGCCCTCTCGCAGAGAGCCCATAGCACCCCTGTTATTCATCCGGGGGATTTCGCATTCCCAGCCTCTCCTATCACTGAATATCATGACTATCGGAGTATGTAGGTTTGGTACTAAACCCTCTGCGATTTTCCACGTGTATATTATTAGGTAACGTTCTCTTCTACGTTCCAGTGAGTACAGATTCAGTGCTCTTAAACGCTCCCAATAGTGTAGATGTTTTATCGAACTTATATGCGAAGTGAAATTTCTTTGTACACTCTCTACGTCATTTATTTCACCTGCTTTGTATGGGAATGTTAATACGCTACAGTATTCAAGCCGCGGTAGCACTAGAGATTTGAAGAGCGTTATCATAGGCAATTCACCGCGTGTTTTAAAAGTACGCAGAATCCAACCCGTTAGACGTTTCGCAGCCGCCACTTTGACCTGGTTATGTACTTTGAAACCCATATTTTCAGACATTAATACTCCAAGGTCTTTCACACTGTCTTTCCGTTCTATTATGTGGTTAGATTCTGTTAAGTAATTTGTAATTTCTTTAACACCATTATTATCTCCGTACCGTATTAATTGGAATTTTTCCTCATTGAATTGCATGTTGTTTTCCCTGGTCCACTGGAACACTACATTCATGTCTTCCTGCAGTCGGCCCGTGTCCTCTTGTGTGTTTACTATCTTGCTTAATTTTGTGTCATCAGCAAAAGACGACACCGTACTGTGTCTGGTGTTGGTATCTATGTCGCAAATTAGTATGAGGAACAGAAGGGGCGCTAGCACTGTTCCTTGGGGCACTGAGCTTTTGACATCCGAATGCTTGACTTGGTTTACTGCTACCGATTGTTTTCGGTTTACGAGGAAATTTTATATCCACCGTCCGATTTTCCCAGTTATACCTTTTGCTTTCAGTTTGTGGGCTATTATACCATGGTCACATTTATCAAATGCCTTAGCAAAATCGGTGTAAATGACATCCACGTTTTTCTTTTCTTCTAGCGCTTTAAGAATTTTGTCATAGTGTTCCAAAAGTTGTAAGAGACATGATCTTCCCGCTCTGAACCCATGTTGACCGGTGTTGTGTAGTTCATTTGTCTCCATGAATGTTGAAATTTTGCTTCGCAGGACTCGCTCGAAAACTTTAATGATGTGAGAGGTTAGAGCTACCGGGCGGTAGTTTTTTTGGTAGTGCTTTACTCCCTCCTTTATGCAGTGGGGCAATTATTGCGTTTTTCAAGCTATCTGGTATGTCACCAGTGTCTAGACTCCTTCTCCACATTATAGCCAGGGGTTTTGAGAGGTTTTCCTTACATTTTTTCATTAGGATCGAATTCCAAGAGTCCGGGCCTGGTGCCGAGTGGGATGGCATGTTGGAAATGGCCTCTTCTATGTCTTTTGGACCGAAATCAATATCCAGCATCTGAGGGGTTTCCGTGGGGGAGGTTTCCATGAAAAATATTTTTGGTCTCTGATGACTTTTGTTTCATCAGGCTCACTGAATGCCATTTCATACTGCCTGCTTAAGAGTTCGCTCATTTCCTTTTTGTCCCCTGTGAAAGAGCCGTCCCCTTTGCTCAGTGGGCCGATGTTTGATGTTGTTTTAGCCTTTTGTTTGGCGTATGAAAAGAAGTATTTGGAATTTTCCTTTATACCTGCAATCTTTTTCCTCTCCTCTTCCATATGTTGGACTTAATATGATATTCTTAGCCTTTGTTCCATTTCCACAATTTCTCTATCTATTTCGACCTTTTGCCTATCCTGTAGATTTTGATGTGTGCGTCTTTGTGTGAGTAATTTTCTTCTTCTGTACAGCCTCCTCCTTTCCCGATCTTGTTTGCTTCTTTGTTTTGTTTGTCTTGCAGGTATATGGTGGCTACAGATTTGGGTCATGGTTTCTGTTATTAAGACTAGACATTCTGCTGGTGTCAGGTTATCCATTAAATCTTCCCAGTCTATTTCCTCCATTTCTTGATTTACCTCTTCCCACCTAATGTTTTTGTTATTAAAGTTAAATTTACTGATTACCTTCCCCCTCCTCACCACTACTCCTTCCCCACCACCACCCCCTTCCTCCCCACCACCCCTTTCCTCCCCATCTCTCCTTTCCACTCCCCTACTTCATACCTTCCCCTCCTCACCACCCCTCTCTCTCCCCACCACCCCCTTCCTCCCCATCTCTTCTCAACTCCCCTACATCACACCTTCCCCTCCCCACCACCTCTCTCCCTCCCCACCATTCCCCTTCCTCCCCATCTTTACTCTCCCCTCCCCTACATCATACCTTTCCCACCACCCCCTTCCTCCCCACCATCCACCTTTCTCCCCATCACTCCCACCTCCCCTACCTCTCTCCAACCTCCCCCCATTCCCCACCCATAGCTTCCCCTCCATCCCTCCCTCCCCTACATAAACTTTTCCCCTCCTCAAGTTCCTGATGGGAGTGATCGACAGGCTCCCCTTTCCATATTACGGAGACATCTTTGGGGAGAGTCTCGCTACCCTGTGTACTACTCTTTACAGTGGTCATGTTGCAGTATATACCGTTCAGTTGCTCCGCCAACACTTCCAGCTCACTCTCTCACGATGTCTAGCCTACTTTAAGGAGAGTCACCGGTTTTTTTTTCATCTTTCTCTCCTTTTCTCTCTTTCCCTGGCTTGTATCCATTCGGCCCCATTCAGCCAACTGTTTTAAGACGTTTATCCCCATCCAGGTGTCGATTTCTAGCCAGCATTGTATGGAGAAATCCGGCTTTGCCGGAGAAATTTTTCTATCGAAAAATTTACAAAATTTAGCTTGCTGTCAAAACAAAAATATATAGATGCTGGCTCGGTACCGCTCGCCAGGAAAATATTGACACCTGAATGGGGGTAAATGTCTTAAAACAGTAGGCTGAATGAGGCCGAATGGATACAAGCCAAAGAGAGAGGGAGAAAACGAAAAAAAGCGAGGTGGGCTCCCTTAAATGAACAGACTATAGTTACGGCCATCATATCGTAAAGAAAACGTAAAACACTACAAGAAACCCCAATACTGATTAGGAATTTGGAAAGTGGCAGTTTAAAATGTAAAACTTGCAAACTAAACAAACCCAAATTGAGACAAAGACAATATAAAGTCAAATTAACTGAGACAAAGACAATATAAAGTCAAATTAACTGAGACAAAGACAATATAAAGTCAAATTAACTGACACAAAGACAATATAAAGTCAAATTAACTGAGACAAAGACAATATAAAGTCAAATTAATTGAGACAAAGACAATATAAAGTCAAATTAACTGAGACAAAGACAATATAAAGTCAAATTAACTGAGACAAAGACAATATAAAGTCAAATTAACTGAGACAAAGACAATATAAAGTCAAATTAACTTATCAAAGCTTTCTGTGATTAATGTTACGCAAATTTTCATTAACAGGGTCTTCAACATGGCGAACGTCTACTTTTCAGTGCAAATAGTTAGTGTATACTCTCCTTATTGATGAAACTTTAATAATATAGCCTCCCCCCCCTTAGCCATAGTCCCCCCCCCCCCCCTTCCCTACATTTTCCTTATCTCAACTTCACTATTTAATTTATATTTTTGAGACAGGCTTATTAGTTTGAATAATCTTTTGCTGGGTCTCTCTCTCTCTCTCTCTCTCTCTCTCTCTCTCTCTCTCTCTCTCTCTCTCTCTCTCTATCTCTCTCTCTCATCCTATCTTTGTGTCTATCGTTTCTCCCTTTTACTTTTACTCTCACTCTTTTTCATCCTGTGTGTCTGACATTGTGAATGAGAGAGAGAGAGAGAGAGAGAGAGAGAGAGAGAGAGAGAGAGAGAGAGAGAGAGAGAGAGAGAGAGAGAGAGAGAGAGAGAGAGAGAGAGAGAGAGAGAGAGAGAGAGAGAGAGAGAGAGAGAGAGAGAGACCCATCCATCCATTACAACAAGCCCTGCAGACAGCTTCTCATTGCTAAGGTATTGAACTTTCGAAAATCGCCTAGACAAATGTTTCGCCGCAAGCCCTTCATGTAACCGCCCTCTTTTTTACATAACCAATTGTTAAGGAGGATGGTTCCTTTTTTGGTGGACTTATTAATTTATTTAGTATTTTCTAGTTTCCTCCCTAGATCTCCATCAAGCTTCAAAAACAACCCCAGGATCCCCTTTCAAGATATATTTGTACATTTTTCGGTAGAAAAATGTCCCGGCCGATGGCCGGTTTCTCGTAAATTACAGGCTCGCTATCGCTCGCCAGGAAAAAATCGACACCTAAATGACACGAGTGACAAAGAAAAGGGGCAAAGAGTCTTAAAAGCGCCAAACTAATGGGCCGAACGTCTTAACATCTGAAAAGTAATGGGGCTAAACATGAGGGAGAAAGGTGTCTAGAAAAACGACCCATCTCCCCTTAAACGCACTTCACCGTTATTCTTTCCTTTGACCGTATTATATGCACACTGTTGGATAGGAGTCGTGTGGAGGGTTTAAGGGGGCATGGGACGGTTTTCTGGACCACTTTCTCCCTCATGTTTAGCCCATTAGTTTTCAGATGTTAAGATGTTTGCCCCATTAGTTAGTCGATTTTAAGACCTTTCGCCCCATTTATTCGTCTATATTTAGACCTTTCGTGCTATTTAGGTGTCGATTTTTTCCCTGGCAAACGATAGTGAGCCTGTAATGTTGGAAGAATCGGCCTTCGGCCGGGACATTTTTCTACCGAAAAATGTACAAATTATTCTAGAAGGGGGAATAATGGATGTTTCTTTTAGATTTGATGGAGGTCTAGGGAGGAAACTAGAAACATAATAAATACATGCAAAAATCGGCCAAAAAGTGAACCATCCCCCGCTCAAATGTATCGTTGTTAGGTGAATCAATGCCAACCTTAGCCAGATTGTTTATATTATCCCGGTATTACAGAACCATACTGAAGTACCTCCCTATACCATATATACATACATACATGCATTTATAGACCGAGTGCTCCACATGAAGTGCGGTTCCGGTCTCACGTGTCCAGTAATACCAATAAAGGCTGGAACCGATAAATCCGTATCTAATTATATATATATATATATATATATATATATATATATATATATATATATATATATATATATATATATAATTTTTTTTTTTTTTTTTTTTTTTTTTTTTTTTTTATTGGTTGTAGGACCCATTTTCTCCTCCATTAGCGTCATCCACTAAAACAATAAAAAGTTTTTCGCTCTTCGATATTTGTTGTTCCTCTCTACCTCCACCTGTACTGTGCAAGTTCCCCGGCTGCTCCGAAGCTTCAAACTAAGATTAATGACACACCCCGAGCTCACAACTTTTCTTCCCTTTCTCTCTCTCGCTCTCGCTCTCTCGCTCTCGCTCTCTCTCTCTCGCTCTCGCTCTCGCTCTCAGCTCTCCTCTCATCCTCGCTCTCTCTCTCTCTCTCTCTCTCTCTCTCTCTCTCTCTCTCTCTCTCTCTCTCTCTCTCTCTCTCTCTCTGTGTTTGCCCGTGTGGAATCCTTACAACCATTACTCTCTGAGCCTTGGTGTCAGGTCAGGAACAGTCTTTTGGGGCTTTTCAGTACTTTACGTTCAATGGTTTACCTCACAAGCTTAACCCCTTCAGGATTATGACGCGTCTTGATAGTTTATTCTGGCTATCAATAGTCGATTTTATTCAGTTTTAGAAGTTAACCCCTTCAACACCATGACGCCTTTTTACCTTTAATTCGGGCTAAAATTAGACGATTATTTGTAGCTTAAGGGGAGGTTTTTAGTTTGTTCCCTAGACCTCCATCAAGCTTAAAATTACACCCCCTTGTGTCCCTTTCAAGATAAATTTGTACATTTTTCGGTAGAAAAATGTCCCGGCCGAAGGCCGGTTCTTCTTAAATTAACGGCTCGCTATCGCTCGCCAGGATAAAATCGACACCTGAATGGCACGAAAGGTCTTAATAGGGGGTGAAAGTTCTTAAAATCGCTAAACTAATGGGGCAAACGTTTTATAATATTAAAAGCAATGGGGCTAAACATGAGGGAGAAAGGGGTCCAGAAAAAAAAATCCCTCAAGTGGATATCTCCCCTTAAGAAGGACCTACGTTACTAAGAGGCTTTATGGAAATCATGTTTATCCATTGGAGTCCTAGAGGTGGATTACACATACTAAAGAGAATCATGTTTATCCATTGGAGTCCTAGAGGTGGATTACACATACTAAAGAGAATCATGTTTTATCCATTGGAGTCCTAGAGGTGGATTACACATACTAAAGAGAATCATGTTTATCCATTGGAGTCCTAGAGGTGGATTACACATACTAAAGAGAATCATGTTTATCCATTGGAGTCCTAGAGGTGGATTACACATACTAAAGAGAATCATGTTTATCCATTGGAGTCCTAGAGGTGGATTACACATACTAAAGAGAATCGTCTCATGGTAACCAGAATGTGATGCTGAAGGGGTTAATACTATCGCAATCTTTCATTCGAACTCCCACGGCTCCTTCCTAAACTGAATCAGAGCGTTTAATGATGGGGCAGCATATACATACTGTTAAGACGCGTCACAATCCTCAAGGGGTCTAACAAGGGTTGCAAATCACCGAAGGCCTCGGTCCAACGGAAGAATAACATCAAGAGTGCGACGAGTAGTCTTAAGGGGAGGTTTCTAGTTTGTTTCCTACTCCTCCAGCAATCTTAAAATTTCACCCCCTTGACCCCCTTTCAAGATAAATTTGTACATTTTTCGGTAGAACAATTTCCCGGCCGAAGGCCGATTACTCTTAAATTACAGGCTCGCTATCGCTCGCCAGGATAAAATCGACACCTAAATGGCACGAAAGGTCTTAAAATTGACAGAATGGGGCGGAAATTCTTAAAAATCACCAAACTAATGGGGCAAACGTCTTAAAATCTCAAAAGCAATGGGGCTAGACATGAGGGAGAAAGGGGTCAAGAAAAAAGTTCCTCAAGTGGAAATCTCCCCCTTAAATCTCCGAGGATCGAGGACGCACTTCTGTTCTGTTCTCTGGCTATTAGTAGACCATTTTATTCAGGTTAGGAAGGGTGTGATTGTGGAAGTCAGAGGGTTGATGGAGAGAGAGAGTCTTTACCCTCATCATGCCCACCGATCCATCCTAAAATCGTCTTAAGGATCGTCTAAGGATAAACTGTCAAAAAACGCATCATGACCCTCAAAGGGTTAAGGGGAGATTTCCACTTGAGGGACTTTTTTTTGTCTTGACCCCTTTCTCCCTCATGTCTAGCCCCATTGCTTTTGAGATTTTAAGACGTTTGCCCCATTAGTTTGGCGATTTTAAGAACTTTCACCCAATTGATGTCACTTTTAAGACCTTTCGTCCCATTTAGGTGTCGATTTTTTCCTGGCGAGCGATAGCAAGCCTGCAATTTAAGAGGAATCGGCCTTCGGCCGGGACATTTTTCTACCGAAAAATGTACACATTTATCTTGAAAGGGGGTCAAAGGGGTTAAATTTTAAGATTGCTGAAGGAGTAGGAAACAAACTACAAACCTCCCCTTAAGCCCTTCAATACCGGTGATTGTACAGTCGCGCTAATAAGTGATGTCTCGGCACCAAGTATGTTTTGATCAATAATTGGTATCAGCAATATCTAAGCTTCATTTCTTCATATCGAGTGAAATATACAAAACATGTTCCTACACTTACCCACCCTATTCAACATCTGACAGACATTAATACAGCAGAGAGAGAGAGAGCCAAGCATAATGACAGCTGGGACATGACTTATTAGCGCCACAGTACTTTTCATTGCATTTAAGGGGAGGTTTCTAGTTTGTTTCCTACTCCTCCAGCAATCTTAAAATGTCACCCCCTTGACCCCCTTTCAAGATAAATTTGTACATTTTTCGGTAGAAAAATTTCCCGGCCGAAGGCCGATTACTCTTAAATTACAGGCTCGCTATCGCTCGCCAGGATAAAATCGACACCTAAATTGAACGAAAGGTCTTAATATTGACAGAATGGGGTGGAAATTCTTAAAATCACCAAGCTAATGGGGCAAACGTCTTAAAATCTCAAAAACAATGGGGCTAACCATGAGGGAGAAAGGGGTCAAGAAAAAAATCCCTCAAGTGGAGACCTCCCCTTAATCTACATATTTAGACGATTTTAGGAAGCTTAGGAAGGATGGATGTATGTTAGCTGACAAGATTACTAGAGAGATGGTTTGTAGCATTTGAAGGGGAGATCTCCACTTGAGGGATTTTTTTCTTGACCCCTTTCTCCCTCATGTTTAGCCCCATTGATTTTGAGATTTTAAGACGTTCGCCCTAGTAGTTTTGACATTTTAAGACTTTGCCCCATTTCTGTCAATTTTAAGACCTTTCGTGCCATTAAGGTGTCGATTTTTTCCTGGCGAGCGATAGCGAGCCTGTAATTTAAGAGCAACCGGCCTCCGGCCGGGACATTTTTCTACCGAAAAATTTACAAATTTATCTTGAAAGGGGGTCTAGGGGGTGTAATTTTAAGCTTGATGAAAACGTAGGGAACAAACTAAATGCCTCCCCTTAATGGGTAGACGTCCTTGTTTAGCTTAATACAATCGTCAAATAGTTGCCCAAATATAATGGACAAAACGTCGCCGGTACAGAAGGGGTTAAGTCTATTGTTGGTTACCTAAGACGCTTCTCCAGACTCGCCTTTAAGGGAGCCCACCTCGCTTTTTTTTCTCTCTTTGTCTCCCTCGTATACTCTCTCTTTGGCTTGTATTCATTCGGCCCCATTCAGCCTACTGTTTTAAGACGTTTACCACCATCCAGGTGTCAATATTCTCCTGGCGAGCGGTAGCGAGCCAGCATATATATATATTTTGTTTTGACAGCAAGCTAAATTTGTACAAATTTCTCCGGTGAAGCCTGATTTCTCCATACAATGCTGGCTCGCTATCGCTCGCCAGGAAAAAATCGACACCTGGATGGGGATAAACGTCTTAAAACAGTTTGCTAAATGGGGCCGAATGGATACAAGCCAGGGAAGAGAGAAAAGGAGAGAAAGATTTAAAAAAAAGCCGGTGACCCTCCTTAAGATAAATAAACGCTCCCCAATATCTCCTTCGAGTTAATTGTGTACATATTTCGGTACAAAAATGTTCCGGCTGAGAGCTGGTTTCTCCTAAAATACAACACACATACACACACACGCGCACCCAAACACACACACACACACGCAGCCAAACACACACACACACACGCACCCAAACACACACACACACACGCACCCAAACACACACACACACACGCACCCAAACACACACACACACGCACCCAAACACACACACACAGACAGACAAACACACACACACACATATACACACACACACAGCTACACACACACACATATACACACACACACACACACACACATATACATATACACAGACATACACACACACACCCATATACACACACACACACATATACACACGCACCCAAACACACATACACAGACACACACACATATACACACACACACACACAGATACATACACACACACACACACACACGAACCCAAACACACACACACACACACACACACACACACACACACAGCTACACACTCTCTCTCTCTAATTACTGTCTGCACCATTCAGCCATAATTCTCCTCTTGGCCTACGTTTCTGCTTATTGGGTCCTCAGTCTGGGATGTTAGTACTATGTGAGTGTACTGTATGTATGTATGTTTGTTGTGTGTATGTATGTGTGTGTGTATGTGTACTCTATGTATGTATGTGTGTGTTGTGTGTGTTTATGTGTGTGCTGTAAGTAAGTATGTATGTTTGTTGTGTGTATATATATGTGTGTGTGTGTGTACTGTACTGTATTTATGTATGTTTGTTGTTTGTATATAATTATGTGTGTGTGTGTGTGTGTGTGCTGTATGTATGTATGTATGTGTGTGTTATCTGTTTGCCTCAGTTTGTTTGTCTGTTTATAAGATATCTCAAAGTTTGAAGTTCAGGAATCTGATGGGCAGATTGGATATACGACACAGTAGAAATTATTACATTAAGGGGACAATGGCCGGTTTTCTGGACCACTTTCTCCCTCATGTTTAGCCCCATTAGTTTTCAGATGTTAAGATGTTTGCCCCATTAGTTTGACGATTTTAAGACCTTTCGCCCCACTGCTTCGTCAATATTTAGACCTTTCTGGCTATTTAGGTGTCGATTGTTTCCCCTGGCGAATGATAGTGAGCCTGTAATGTTGGAAGAACCGAGGGAAATTTTTCTACCGAAAAATGTACAAATTAATCTAGAAGGGGGATCTAATGGATTTTTTTTTTTAATTTGATGGAGGTCTAGGGAGGAAACTATAAAAATAGTGAATACATGCAAAAATCGCCCAAAAAGTGAACCATCCCCCCTTAACCCTGTCCGACATATGACGCGATTTTGAGCCTATTAGGGATACTTTAAAGCCTTTGTTACCATCAGGGGTATTTAGAAACCTTTAGTTTAGTTACTTCAACCTCTGCAGTTGTCTTTGAGTTAGCTGTAGGCAGAAAACTTATTTTGGAGAGGTAATTATAAGAGTTATGCTAAAAGCAGTAACAAGAAATAGGGTGGTCAGTATGGAAGTGAAGAAGTCCTTGCATGACAGTGTGGTAATCCTGACACTGACTTACGGAAGCGAAGCATGGACGTTGGTTGAGAGACTCAGACCAAGAGTGAGAGCAGTGGAAATGAATTACCTAAGAAGTGCGTGCGGAGTTACATGGAGGGATAGACAGACTAATGAGGAAGTAAGAAGGAGGTGTGGTGTGGAGGTAGATGTGCTGGAAAAGTGTGAAAAGGAACAACTTGAGATGGTTCGGCCATATGGAACGCATGGAAAGCGAGAGAATGACTAAGAGGGTGTACGAGAGCGAGGTGGAGGGACAGAGAGGGAGAGGTAGACCGAATGAGAGGTGGAAGGATGGAGTGAGGAAGTACATGAACGAAGGCGGTGCTGGTTGGGGGGAGGGGTGTCGACTGACTGGGGACAGAGGTGCATGGGGGCGGTTCGTTCGTGTCCACCCCTTCGGGGATCACGGCGTCAGGCAATAGATAGATAGATAGAATTATAAGAGTGAGAGAACTCTATTTCTTATTGCTAATCTGGCAACCTCTGCGTCATATGAGTCTGAAGGGGTTAAGTAGGTGATCGGTAGAGCGCATACCTCCGCCAGCGTAGGGGAAGTCATGACCCTTTAGTTAATTTATTATTTTGATTTTTTGTTATCCGTTTCTTTTTCATCTTATTAATTTCTTATCTGCTCTTTCTTTTCATCGTCTTCTTTCATTTATCCTTCTTCTTTCATATCTTCTTCCTCTTATTTCATTTTTTCTTCCTCTTCTTTCATTTCTTCTTCCTCTTATTTCATTTGTTCTTCCTCTTCTTTGCTTTCTTATTATTTTTCTTTCATTTCTTCTTATTCCTCTTTCATCCACCTTTCCTCTTCTTTAATTTTCTTTCCTCTGCGTTCATCTTTTTTCTTTCCTCTTCTTTCATTTTTCTTTCTCTTCTCTTCTTCCTCTTCTTTCATTTCGCCTTCATCTTCTTTTACTTCTTCATCTTCTTTCATTTTTCATTCCACTTCTTTCTACTTTTCTTCCATTTCTCCTTCCTCTTCTTTCTTTTCTCATTCCACTTCTTTCGAATTGTCTTCCTCTGTCCTTTCTTCTTCTTCCTCTTACTCTTCCTTTCCTCTTTCTTTCTCACTCCACTTCTATCTACTTTTCTTCCTTTCTTCTTCCTTCTTCTCTTTCTTCTTCTCCTCTTTCCCTTCTCCTTCCTCTTCTTCTTTTCTTCCTCTTACTCTCCTCTTTCTTCTCCTTCCTCTTACTCTCTTTATCCTTCCTCTTACTCTCTTCTTTCTTCTCCTTCCTCTTACTCTCCTCTTTCTTCTCCTTCCTCCTCCTCTTTCTTCTCCTTCCTCCTCCTCTTTCTTCTCCTTCCTCTTACTCGTTCTTCTCTTTCCTCCTCCTCTTTCTTTTCCTTCCTCTTACTCGTTCTTCTCCTTCCTCCTCCTCTTTCTTCTCCTTCCTCCTCCTCTTTCTTCTCCTTCCTCTTACTCTCCTCTTTCTTCTCCTTCCTCTTACTCTCCTCTTTCTTCTCCTTCCTCTTACTCTCCTCTTTCTTCTCCTTCCTCTTACTCTTCCTCTCCTCCTCTCTTATATTAGGAGTGACAATCTGCACACCGGACCCCTTACATTGAATTCAGCATAGCCAACTTCCGGCACCTCCAGACTGAATTATGAAGCAAGGACAGTGTCATACTAAACCTCTTATGTCACGGGAGAAAAGACATTCCCGTTTGGCAACCGTCTTCCAACCTGTTCAATTGAGTGCAGTCTTGTAGTGAATAGCTAAATGGTTATACAACGATGCTAAAGACAACAGACTTCATTGTAAAACAGTAACCTACATTGTATTTACCATTATTCTAAACACGAACCTAAATGTTACATATGTATTAGCAGTCAGCTGATGAAATACATGGTTGTGGCCGAGTGTAGGGAACGAAACAGTGGCGGAGTAAGCGGAGGAAAGAGGAGGGTGTTGGATAATATATCATATAATTTTCTACCATATAAAGCAATAATGTTATATCACATTCGTATAGGTTTGCAGCACTATCCACTTGTGAACAATGAGCACCTACAATGATGTTCTTTAAGCCGGTATCACACGAGCGCTTTTTCACTCAACATTTATCCTCAATTCTGGTCTGGCAGCTTATGTGGTCAACATATAAAATATTTTGGTTGCCTAAATTCATCTATCATCAGTCTAGTTTCCGATACCGTTGAAAATTATTTCAGAAATATTGCCAGAAATTTGTTGATCATCGAATGTTGACTATAAAAGCTCTCGTGTGATACCAGCTTTACACCTACATTGAGGGTGTTCATTGTGCTGCAAACATACACGCATGTGACACTCCTATATTGCGTTATATAGGAGATATTTGGTATATTATCTAACACCCTTCCTCCACCAGTTTCGTTCCCACACACACACACACACATGCACAACAAAGCCCAATAAACGTCAGGGGCAAGGTTATATAGCCTACGAGAGAGAGAGAGAGAGAGAGAGAGAGAGAGAGAGAGAGAGAGAGAGAGAGAGAGAGAGAGAGAGAGAGAGAGAGAGAGAGAGAGGAGAGAGAGAGGAGAGAGAGAGAGAGAGAGAGAGAGAGAGAGAGAGAGAGAGAGAGAGAGAGAGAGAGAGAGAGAGAAAATGGTAGGGAGGGGGGGAGGGACTATTGAATATAAATAAGAGAGTGAGAGTGAGAGAGAGAACAATATATATAAGCATTTAGCCTGTATATACGTATTTAGAATTACTAGTGGAAATACATCAGGACAATATACAATAAACGATACCTGTGTCTTATCATATAACTCCCTGCTGATGCTTGTGCTTAAGGGGAGATCTCCACTTGAGGAATTTTTTTCTTGACTCCTTGCTCCCTCATGTTTAACCCCATTGTTTTTATAATGTTAAGACGTTCGCCTCATTGTTTTGACGATTTTAAGAACTTTCAACCCATTTCTATCAATGTTAAGACCTTTCGTGCCATTTAGGTGTCGATTTTATCCTGGCGAGCGATAGCGAGCCTGTAATTTAAGAGGAACCTGCCTTCGGCCGGGACATTTTTCTACCGAAAAATGTACAAATTTATCTTGAAAGGGGCTCAAGGGGGTGTAATCTTAAGCTTGCAGGATATCTAGGGACCAAACTAAAAACCTCCCCTTATGGGGAGATGGGCGCATTTATGTATTTCTTTACCATTTTGTTAGTTTCCTCCCTACACCTCCATTTAACTCAGTGGTTCCCAAACTTTTTTTGGACTGCCGCCCCCTTGGCTCCCACTCACACCACTAGAGCCCCTCCACCCACACAAACACAAACAACCGCATACAACCGGTAACTACGTAACGGGTATAATGCGAATTAAAAGCAATAACTGTAAATACTAGTATATATTTCGCAAATAATACATGGTTTGGAGGAGTTCATTAAGTTAGCAAAAAAAAAAAAAAAAAAAAACACTTCATAAACATAAGTAATGGTAACTTTTCATAAACATAAGTAATGGTAACTTTTCATAAACATAAGTAATGGTAACTTTTCATAAACATAAGTAATGGTAACTTTTCATAAACATAAGTAATGGTAACTTTTCATAAACATAAGTAATGGTAACTTTTCATAAACATAAGTAATGGTAACTTGATAATACAGCAGAACATAAGCAGTAGAATTATGAGCTTATGAGTTAAGATAAATTACCAGAATGAATCATATCATTCTATAAATTATATTAATACAATAACAAAAAATCATCAAAAAATGCCCAAGCCTCTCTATGAGTAACTTAAGACAAACACACCTTCACTAGCTGTGAACTACAGTAGGACTGAGTGACCGTTCCCACCACTACCTCTCAATTCTCGAGTCTGTACCTGATCGCTTCACGTCCAATACAGAGGCGGGAAGTTACATAATCATGAATATAACGGTACAGTAATCACAGTGATATAGTTTTAAGATTGTTTGGTTGCTGATGTATGTATGGACATTGTTTGGTTGCTGATGTATGGACATTGTTTGGTTGCTGATGTATGGACATTGTTTGGTTGCTGATGTATGGACATTGTTTGGTTGCTGATGTATGGACATTGTTTGGTTGCTGATGTATGGACATTGATAATAATAGTACGTCTTTAGAGATTCATTAATACCAAAATTTGAAATTCTCAATACCAGAATATTTTTGGATTGGTTGTGATGTCCTACCGGCGCCCCCCTTCCGCCCCCTTTTTCCTTACCGCCCCCCTGGATCCTTCCAACGCCCACAGGGGCGCGGTTCCGCCCACTTTGGGAACCACTGATTTAACTTATACAAACACCCGCCAAATACCCTCCTTCAAAAAACATTTGCAAATTTTTCGATAGAAAATTTTCCCGGCCGAAGGCCGGTTTCTTTTAAATTACAGGCTCGCTATCGCTTGCCAGGGAAAAATCGACCCCTAAATGACACGAAAAGTCTTAATATTGACAAAGAAATGGGACGAAATGTCTTAAAATCGCCAAACTAATGGGCCGAAGGTTTTAAAAACTGAAAACTAATGGGGCTAAGCATGAGGAAGAAGGGGGGCCAGAAAAACGACCCATCTCCCCTTAAGTTACACGTAATTATTGTCCAAGAATCTTGCCTCACGTGTAGCCTACTTCTAGCAGGCTGCGAGGCCAAACACATATAATTATCGCTCTGTTATAATCCACATTGATCGCCTCTAACATGCAATATATTATACACCATACTATAACATGCAATATATTATACACCATACTATAACATGCAATATATTATACACCATACTATAACATGCAATATATATACACCATACTATAACATGCAATATATTATTATACCATACTATAACATGCAATATATTATACACCGTACTATAACATGCAAAATATTATACACCATACTATAACATGCAATATATTATACACCATACTATAACATGCAATATATTATACACCATACTATAACATGCAATATATTATACACCATACTATAACATGCAATATATTATACACCATACTATAACATGCAATATATTATACACCATACTATAACATGCAATATATTATACACCATACTATAACATGCAATATATTATACACCATACTATAACATGCAATATATTATACACCATACTATAACATGCAATATATTATACACCACACTATAACATGCAATATATTATACACCATATATAACATGCATATATTATACACCATACTATACATGCAATATATTATACACCATACTATAACATGCAATATATTATACACCATACTATAACATGCAATATATATACACCATACTATAACATGCAATATATTATACACCATACTATAACATGCAATATATTATACACCATACTATAACATGCAATATATTATACACCATACTTAACATGCAATATATTATACACCATACTATAACATGCAATATTATACACCATACTATAACATGCAATATATTATACACCATACTATAACATGCAATATATTATACACCATACTATAACATGCAATATATATACACCATACTATAACATGCAATATATTATACACCATACTATAACATGCAATATATTATACACCATACTATAACATGCAATATATTATACACCATACTATAACATGCAATATATTATACACCATACTATAACATGCAATATATTATACACCATACTATAACATGCAATATATAACACCATACTATAACATGCAATATATTATACACCATACTATAACATGCAATATATTATACACCATACTATAACATGCAATATATTATACACCATACTATAACATGCAATATTATACACCATACTATAACATGCAATATATTACACCATACTATAACATGCAATATTATACACCATACTATAACATGCAATATATTATACACCATACTATAACATGCAATATATTATACACCATACTATAACATGCAATATATTATACACCATACTATAACATGCAATATTATACACCATACTATAACATGCAATATATTATACACCACACTATAACATGCAATATATTATACACCATACTATAACATGCAATATATTATACACCATACTATAACATGCAATATTATACACCATACTATAACATGCAATATATTATACACCATACTATAACATGCAATATATTATACACCATACTATAACATGCAATATATTATACACCATACTATAACATGCAATATATTATACACCACACTATAACATGCAATATATTATACACCATACTATAACATGCAATATATTATACACCATACTATAACATGCAATATATTATACACCATACTATAACATGCAATATATACACCATACTATAACATGCAATATATTATACACCATACTATAACATGCAATATTATACACCATACTATAACATGCAATATATTATACACCACACTATAACATGCAATATATTATCACCATACTATAACATGCAATATTATACACCATACTATAACATGCAATATATTAACACCATACTATAACATGCAATATATTATACACCATACTATAACATGCAATATATTATACACCATACTATAACATGCAATATATTATACACCATACTATAACATGCAATATATTATACACCACACTATAACATGCAATATATTATACACCATACTATAACATGCAATATTATACACCATACTATAACATGCAATATATTATACACCATACTATAACATGCAATATATTATACACCATACTATATCATGCAATATATTATACACCATACTATAACATGCAATATATTATACACCATACTATAACATGCAATATATTATACACCATACTATACATGCAATATATTATACACCATACTATAACATGCATATATTATACACCACAACTATAACATGCAATATATTATACACCATACTAAAACATGCAATATATTATACACCATACTATAACATGCAATATATTATACACCATACTATAACATGCAATATATTATACACCACACTATAACATGCAATATTATACACCATACTATAACATGCAATATATTATACACCATACTATAACATGCATATATTATACACCATACTATAACATGCAATATATTATACACCATACTATAACATGCAATATATTATACACCACACTATAACATGCAATATATTATACACCATACTATAACATGCAATATATTATACACCATACTATAACATGCAATATATTATACACCATACTATAACATGCAATATATTATACACACACTATAACATGCAATATATTATACACCATACTATAACATGCAATATTATACACCATACTATAACATGCAATATATTATACACCATACTATAACATGCAATAATTATACACCATACTATAACATGCAATATATTATACACCATACTATAACATGCAATATATTTACACCATACTATAACATGCAATATATTATACACCATACTATAACATGCAATATATTATACACCATACTATAACATGCAATATATTATACACCATACTATAACATGCAATATATTATACACCATACTATAACATGCAATATATTATACACCATACTATAACATGCAATATATTATACACCATACTATAACATGCAATATATTATACACCATACTATAACATGCAATATATTATACACCACACTATAACATAACCGAATAGAATGAGAGAATATTGAATTATCACAGTGAAAATTGCTCGAGAATAATGCAAAAAATCGTGCTTTCGGAGTTCATCTCATCTTATTTTCGTGTTATGTTCTGAGACTATACAGTATATATATATATATATATATATATAAAGGTATATATGAAATATTTATTTTTCAAGTTCTTTCCAACGGTGGTTTAATCTTGGGTAGGGATAGATAGATACAGTATGTGAGATTCAAGATGGTAGATATTCAGGGTTGGCTATGCAGTGTTCCAAGCCTTCCAAATAATATCTACAAGTCTGCTTTTCCGCTCAATTTATCGACAAATGCGGCAACATAATTTGAAGTGTTTCATATTCACCATCCTGATCCACAACAACAACTAAAGTGTTCCAGTCCCTGACCCTCTATCGTTTGATGCACGTAGAGAAAGAGAGAGAGAGCGAGAGCGAGAGAGACAGAGAGAGCGAGAGCGAGAGAGACACTTGACCACACACACCTTACGATCCAAGCGAGGTCAAGACTTATTTCTAGTAGAGAGAGTGAGTGAGAGTGATAGAGTGAGTATGCATCCCCCCCCCCCCCCCCACAATAGACACATGACACTCGACCACCACTATTACCACCAAGGTAGGTAGGTAGGTGGAGGAGAGAGAGAGAGAGTGAGAGTGAGTGGGTGTGATAGAGTGAGTATGCATCCCCCCCCACACACACAATAGACACATGACACTCGACCACCACTATTACCACCAAGGTAGGTAGGTAGGTAGGTAGGTGGAGGAGAGAGAGAGAGAGTGAGAGTGAGTGGGTGTGGGTGTGGGAGTGAATGGGAGTCTGTATGTGTGAGAGAGAGTGAGTGGGTGTGGGAGTGAATGGGAGTCTATGTGTGAGTGTGTGTGTGAGAGAGAGTGAGTGGGTGTGGGAGTGAATGGGAGTCTGTATGTGTGAGTGTGTGTGTGAGAGAGAGTGAGTGGGTGTGGGAGTGAATGGGAGTCTGTATGTGTGAGTGTGTGTGTGAGACAGAGTGAGTGGGTGTGGGAGTGAATGGGAGTCTGTATGTGTGAGTGTGTGTGCGAGAGAGTGGGTGGGTGTGGGAGTGAATGGGAGTCTGTATATGTGTGTGTGTGTGTGTGTATGTGTGTGAGAGAGAGTGAGTGGGTATGGGAGTCTGTATGTGTGAGTGTGTGTGTGAGACAGAGTGAGTGGATGTGGGAGTGAATGGGAGTCTGTATGTGTGAGTGTGTGTGCGAGAGAGAGTGGGTGGGTGTGGGAGTGAATGGGAGTCTGTATATGTGTGTGTGTGTGTATGTGTGTGAGAGAGAGTGAGTGGGTATGGGAGTCTGTATGTGTGTGTGTGTGTGTATGTGTGCGAGAGAGAGTGGGTGGGTGTGGCAGTGCATGGGAGTCTATGTGTGTATGTGTGTGAGAGAGAATGTGGGTGTGGGAGTCTGAATGTGTGTATGTGTGTGAGAGAGTGAGTGAGAGTGTATGTGTAATAGAGTAAGTGAGAGTCTGTATGTGTGAGTGTGTGCATGTGTGTGTGTGAAAGAGTGAGTGGGAGTCTATATGTGTGATTGTGTGAAAGAAAGTGAGTGGGAGTGGGTGTCCGTGTCCGTTTGTGAGAGAGAGCGAGTGAGTGGGAGTCTGAATGTGTGTGTGAGAGAGAGAGAAAGTGAGTGGGTGTGGGAGTGAATGAGATAATATATGTGTGAGAGTGTGTATGTGTGTGTACTGTATAAGAGAGAGAGAGAGTGAGCGGTGTGTGTGTGAGGGTGTCAGAGGGGGGTTGGGGGTTGGGGATTCCGACTTCAATGGTATTACAGAAGAGAAAACCAAACTAGTATTGTACGTGACAGGAAATTGGCCGTACAAAGGTTATCACAATTACATACAAACACATATTTAATGTTACCGTTCTGTCCTTCAATAATAACATAGGCTCGTATTAAACAAACAAATATATACTGTATATATGTACACCAATTACAGAATAATACTGTACATAATATAAGTTTCAATCTTCCCAAACCGTATGCTGCATTTTGGGAGGCGCGTATTAGTGGGTCATTTAAGAGGCTGAAGTTGAGGAGAAGTGGTGGTGTCTGGAGAGAGAGAGAGAGGATTTTATATGATTGAAGAGAGAGAGAGAGAGAGGTGTGTCAGAATAGCAAAGAAGCAAGAATAATCAACGCACAGAGATATGCAAGACATGTTAACCACAAATATAAGAATACTATTAAAAAGGTAAGCTTCAAACTTTCCGACCCTCATAAGAACATAAGAACATAAGAAAATGGGAGTCTGCAGAAAGCCGATTGGCCTAAGCAAGGCAGATCCCTGTCCCACACAACCCCAATTATAAAGCCCAATTATAGGCTCAACACTCTAATACCCTGAGGATCATCTTACCAAAACGGTTAGAGATTAACGCAGGATTACGGGGGTCTGCAGAGCGCTGATTGGCCCAACCCTGCTGATCCCCCTTCACACCCAACCCTTCTCGTCCATATGTTTATTCAATTTTATCTTAAAGCTCCCTATCGTTTTTAATCCCACTATAGCACTTGGTAGTCCATTCCACCCATCTACAACTCTGTTACCAAACCAATATTTGCCTATATCTTTTCTGAAACGAAATTTATCTAATTTGAAACCATTGGTACGAGTTCTTTCGCTATCACTGAGCTTTAGTACATTTGTCATGTCCCCTTTGTTAATCCCACTAAACCACTTGAACACCTCTATCATCATGAGGCATTGTAGGAGGCGCGCTTAAGTGGCAATTTAAGAGGCTGGAGTTCGGCCCAAGTGGTGTCTAGGGGGAGGGAGTAATAGTGAGTACAAAGGAGTACAAAGGAAATCAAGCAACAACAGATCTAGTGACCCTTCTAGGTTGCTTGTCCTCCAAAACACTGAGGATCAAGTGTCCAAACAGTGGTTTAGAGTGGGTAAGGGAACATTGGAAAGGGAACTACTGCCCTGCCACTAACGTGGCAGGACTAGGAAGTTAGTAGGGGACATATGGGTTAGTAACTGAGGGGAGGATAAAGTTATTCATTTACAAACGCAGTCAGTCGCGGGTTTGATGCGAGATATTTGTCTAGGCGGAATTTAAATGAATCAACGGTGCTGCAGTCTATAACGTCTCGGGGAAGCCCATTCCACAAGTTGACAACTCGATTGAAGAAGAAATTCTTAGATTCGTGCGAGTTAAAAGATTTACCAATAATTTTGCAACCGTTTCCCCGCGTGTAATTAGATTGGTCGATAGTGAAGTACTTACTACAGTTCATATTGTCGATGCCTTTGATGATTTGAACACTTGAATTAAGTCGCCTCTTAATCTGCGCTGGGTTAAAGGA
The DNA here is from genome assembly GCA_032716605.1 of Paralithodes platypus. Taxonomy (NCBI): domain Eukaryota; kingdom Metazoa; phylum Arthropoda; class Malacostraca; order Decapoda; family Lithodidae; genus Paralithodes; species Paralithodes platypus. Next base: position 9,419,414 of record CM064483.1, on the reverse strand, counting down.
AATAGATTTAATTCTCTAAGACGCTCTTCGTATGGTTTGTTCTTTAGGCTAGGTATCATTTTGGTAACTCTACGTTGAACTCGTTCTAGCTTGTTTATATCTTTTTGGTAATAAGGGCACCAGGATTGAACGCAGTATTCCAGAAGAGGGCGGACTAAGGAATTGTAAAGGGTTAGGATAACTTCTTTGGATTTATGCTCAAATGACCTGCCTATAAAGCCAATTATTTTGTTTGCCTTCTTAACAACTTCTGAACATTGTTGACTCGGTTTTAGGTTACTCGATATTGTTACTCCCAGATCAGTTTCTCTGTTTACATTCTTAAGCTGAGTGCCATTCATCGAATAGTTTGCTTTCTCATTTAGGTATCCGACATGTAGTACTTTACATTTATCCGCATTGAAACTCATTTGCCAAATTTAAAAATAAAAAATGACGAGTGAGTGAGTGTGTGTGTCTGTGTGAGGGGGGAGTATGTGTGGGTGTGGGTGTGGGAGTGTGCAATCAAAATTACCAATAACCAATAAGAAGTGAAGAGTGGCCAAGAAACCCCAAAGACGCAGAGGGCCATGGAAGAACAGGGGAAACAAGAAGGGAGGTAAAAATATGGAACATGTATGAAAGGGGTACAGAAAATGTGAGGGATAGGGCAAGCGGATGGAATAGATAAATAGGGAAAGTGAAAGGAAAGGATAGCATTGAAAAGAAGACTCTCCCCCCACCCTCCTCTTCTTCCGGCAATAACCGTACATGACGACAGAAGTGAATAGCCTTGTAGTGCTTGGAATTCGCCTGAAGGAATTTATTGAATAGGCCTAGTTTTAAATGGAAAGGATAGTTCATGCAAACCTTCACCCTTAATGACATTCACCCACACACACAATGTTTTTTCCTACGCTCTCTTCAAGTGGAAACAATGTCCATTACAGCCAGATGGTTCCATCAGCAGTTATTACCTACTTCATCCCAATGTCTCTGTGGAGTGGTCTGGCCTTTTTTTTTTTTTTTTTTTTTTTTTTTTTATTCCACTCATTAATTATGATGTGGGTGAAGACATTTGTGTTGTATATAGGTTCACTTTCTGGTTTACTAATGTTAACATGTTTCCTCTTTTAGAACGCCACTGTCTATTCCATTCATTAATTATATAGTAATGTGGGTGAAGACATTTGGATTGTATATACAGTAGGTTTACTTTCTAGTCTAATTATTTTAACATGTTTCCTCTTGTAGAACCCTCTGTGGCTATCTTAAATATAATAGCGGGGTTTATGTTACTAAATCGTTTTATAATCTTAAACACTCTTTGTTGTCCTCTCATCCTTCGTTTCGTAATTGAAAACAAATCTAGAGTTCTCTTAACCCGTCCAGCCCCAGCGACGCGTCTGACGCGTCGGCGATGTATGTAACGCACAGCGCCAGAGACGCACCTGACGCGTCACCCTAATTGCGCCGACCGTAACCTCAGGTGTAGCCACTCAAGAGGGCTCAGATTTGTATGGGAACTGTATACGTATCCCACGCAACCGTGCCGATGGTTGAAAACTCTCAAAGTCCACGTGCGTGCACGCGAGCGTGCAATAACCTGGTTTTTTGGGATAATTGCCTTAAATTTTTTACTCTTGTAAAATCCGTTTTCAGGGCTCTGTAGGACCATTTTTTAAGCTTTTTGAGCGGTTTTTCGTGGTTTTTCCTTCATTCCTAACCCATTCGCTATTGTTTCTGGAATAAAACTATTTTTTGAAAACCGGCCGGGTTCTGGTGCGCAAACATTACAAAACTAGCCGGGGCTCCACGGGTTAATATCTCATTGTATGATTATATTTCTTAGTGGTGGGAAAGAGAGAGAGAGAGAGAGAGAGAGAGAGAGAGAGAGAGAGAGAGAGAGAGAGAGAGAGAGAGAGAGAGAGAGAGAGAGAGAGAGAGAGAGAGAGAGAGAGAGAGAGAGAGAGAGAGAGAGAGAGAGAGAGAGAGAGAGAGGGGGAGGGGAGGGAGGGAGAGAGAGGGGGAGGGAGAGAGAGAGAGAGAGAGAGTTAGAGAGAGTTAGAGAGTTAGAGAGTTATAATTAGTTATATAGATACACAGACTTTGCAGACAAGGTTAATCAAGCTGACGGCTCTCTCCCCTCCCACCACATCCTCCGACTTTTGGGTCGGCATAAAACATCGTCAGGAAAAGTAACCCCAGCAGAGTGAGAACAGACATTTTGTTGTATAAATTATAGTAAAAAATAAAAAAACACAAAATCCACGCTTTTCTAAATTTAAAAAAAATATATAATTGTGCTGATCTTTTTATTTATCTCTGAGTCCAATCTTCACTCATATCTTCAAATACATCTCAAAGCCTTCAGATCCATCTCAAATCTGCAACTCCATCTTTCAGCTGATGTCAACATTAAACTCCCATTTTCTATAATGCCTCAAGCTAACCAAAACACTGCGTTATTCATGGTGGTTATTTTCTGTGTTTTCATGGGCCACTCTGTTATTTATGGTCCCTTTGTAATGAAAGGTAGAGGCACAATATGACAATTGAACACATTCATACACACACACACACACACACAGAGGTGACTACTACTCGAATTCTTTAAAATCTCTTATCGGATCAGGCAGAGAGAGAGAGAGAGAGAGAGAGGTAGAAGGAAGAGAGGTAGAAGGAAGGAAGAAGAAGAGGAGGAGGAAGTGAGAAAGAAGAGGAGGATGGGGTCGAGAAAGATGAGGAAGAGGAAGAAGGAGGTGGAGGATAATGTGATTCCTCCTCCTCCTTCCCTTCCTCCTCCTCCTTCCCTTCATCCTTCCCTCCCTCCTCCTCCTCCTCCTCCTCCTCCCCTTCCTACTTCTCTTCCTCCCCTTCCTCTTCCTCCTCCTCCATCTCATTTCATTCCTCCTCCTCCTTCAGACACACTCCATATAATTATAATCGCTTGCACGGGTCCCTCGCCTCATCGTCACCTTCTCATCTCGTACTCCATTCACCCTCATGCACCCTAGTCAGCTTTTTTTTTTTTTTTTTTTTTATTCATCTCTTAGTTTCCCCCTTATTCGCCTTGATGGTGTAATGATTAGCGTGTTTAAGATCTGTATGTGGTAACCTAGGTTCGAATCCCAGGACGATCACATGCTTTCATTAACCCTTCCACGCACAGGTCGCGATTTGAGCCTATTGTGGGATACTTTAAAGCTTTTGTGATCATCAGGAGTGTTTAGAAACCTTTAGTTTAGTTAATTCAACCTCTGCAGTTGTCTTTGAGTTAGCTGTAGGCAGAAAACTAATTTTGGAGAGGTAATTATAAGATTGAGATAACTCTATTTATGATTGCTAATCGGCAACCCCTGCGTCCACACGTGCGTGAAAGGGTTAATGTCATTGGGAGGTG
>CM064483.1:9363532-9411032 GCA_032716605.1 Paralithodes platypus | reverse complement strand
GAGTGAGTGTGTGTGTGTGTGTGAGACAGACAGATAGATAATGAGTGTGTGTTTGTGTGTGTGTTCGTTCTAGTCTCTTTACCCAGCACTCCAATCACGGGAGTCCCAGTGCACAACCCGGCATTAATGACAGAGTAAATACGCAGCCCGTCGTCTCCTAAACCCGTGTCACACAACCGATTTTTTCCCGGCAACCAGAACCATATTTTTCGCGGTTCTCTGGCCTCGGTATCGGGAACTATATATAGTCTATTCGCTGTAAGTAGGCGAGCATTCATGACCTCTAACCTCTGTAACTCAAAAACGACTTGAGTAATCGAGCTAATATGTCTACCATTTGGGAAGAGTCCGCCAAGGAATAGATGTGGAAATTGTATAGACTGAAGGTAGTAGCTTGTGGGTGGTTGTAGTGTCTATTCTCTGATCCCTGGTATTATGGGTGCTTGGGTTCGTATACCAGGGGGATTTAGAAGTGCTCAGAGATAAATTGACGCTGGAGAGTTGCCGAAATAAAGGCTCGTGTGATTTGGCTCTTACTCCTCTGTTGAAGGGGGGGTAGTGGTTATTTTTGGGTCTATATATATTCATTCATATATATTCATTCATATATATTTTAGTTTCCTCGCTATGCCTTTATCAAGCTTTAAAACCACCACTTCCTAGACCCCCCTTCAAGATAAATTTTAACATTTTTCGGTAGAAAAATGTCCAGGCCGAAGTCCGGTTCTTCTTAAAAATACAGGCTCACTATCGCTCGCCAGAAAGAAATCGACACCTATATGGCACGAAAGGTTTTAAAATTGTCAAGGAAATGGGTCGAAAGGTGGTAAAATCGCCAAACTAATGGGCCGAACGTCTTAAAATCTAAAAAAATAATGGGGCTAAGCATGAGGGAGAAGGGGGTCCCGAAATACCCTATACCTCCCCTTAACGTGACAGATGGTGGAGACTGGTGTAGGTCGCACTTTCATTACAGTCATTTTTATTCTTGCGTTGTCGTGTGCGTTGGTGTTTATTTTTGTGTTGTCGTGTGCGTTGGTGTTTATTCTTGTGTTGGGTGCGTTGGTGTTTATTCTTGTGTTGTCGTGTGCGTTGGTGTTTATTCTTGTGTTGTCGTGTGCGTTGGTGTTTATTCTTGTGTTGGGTGCGTTGGTGTTTATTCTTGTGTTGTCGTGTGCGTTGGTGTTTATTCTTGTGTTGTCGTGTGCGTTGGTGTTTATTCTTGTGTTGTCGTGTGCGTTGGTGTTTATTCTTGCGTTGTCGTGTGCGTTGGTGTTTATTCTTGTGTTGTCGTGTGCGTTGGTGTTTATTCTTGTGTTGTCGTGTGCGTTGGTGTTTATTCTTGCGTTGTCGTGTGCGTTGGTGTTTATTCTTGCGTTGTCGTGTGCGTTGGTGTTTATTCTTGCGTTGTCGTGTGCGTTGGTGTTTATTCTTGCGTTGTCGTGTGCGTTGGTGTTTATTCTTGTGTTGTCGTGTGCGTTGGTGTTTATTCTTGCGTTGTCGTGTGCGTTGGTGTTTATTCTTGCGTTGTCGTGTGCGTTGGTGTTTATTCTTGCGTTGTCGTGTGCGTTGGTGTTTATTCTTGCGTTGTCGTGTGCGTTGGTGTTTATGTGGGGAGTTTAGCTATGATGTGTTATTAGGGTGCTAATTAGTCTACATGCAGCTGGAGGCGTGCAACTTGACGTGTTGTTTTCATTCATGTGAGTGTGTGTTTGTGGGTGGGTGGGTGTTTATGTGTATGTGTGTGGGTATATACTGTATATGTTTGTGTGTGGGTGGGGAGGTGGGGAGGGGGGTGAGTGTTACAAAATATCTCGGCTAACAAAAAAATATATAATAAAATATAATACAACTATCTCCCCTTAAGACAATGTCACACGAGCGCTTTAACCCTTGTTTGGCGGGACCCGACTTAAGTCGGTCTAGAGAAGAAAGGACTATGTGGCGGGGACCGACTTAAGGCAGTGTGCAATTTTGAGCAATAATTGGCTCTGAGAGAGAGACGAGCGGTGGGAGGAGCGTAGGTTGGCTCTGACCGTTCGGCACGGCTCCCGCGCCAGCACTGGGCCCGCCTCCACACACACCCACACTCACTTCCTCGCTACACAGGGAATTATGTAAGGAAATTACCATATTTTAGGGATTTTTCCTTCGTCTTGCACGATCGTTGCAAGAGACCGCGTGGTCGTAGAAGGATGGTTCTGGTGTCATTGGAAAGCTCAATTATCGCCCTTTTAGGGATACATAATTGTATTACGCTCTGGCTCTTGTTTATGCATGAAAAAGAGCACGGAAACAAGGTCGTTTAGGGTAAAACCACCCGCTTGACGGGTAGTAGAAGTTACTGACGGGCCCGCTCGTAAGGCGTTAAAACCTTCAGTTATTTTCGATGAGCAATTTTTTTGTTTTTTCGCAATCATTTCGGTTTTCTTTCGCATTGAAATCGGCAACCCGACTGAAGGTAAATCAAGCTAGGTGTCTGAATTTTGACCAGACTTGTATTTTGAAGAGACCCGATTTTGTTTTCAGTAAAAAAAAAAAGGAAAAGTGGGGAATGGGCCTGAGTAAATACATACAGTACATACTGTACATACAAGAAATGTTAAATAGCATGAGTTGCATAGTGAAGGTAATTAAAATGAATAAGGACGGACTACCACACCCACGAAGTATATCCGCCTTGGCTGGGATCGAACCCAGGTCATGCAGATTCACACGTGAGCGTGCTATCCACTCGATCGCGTTTTTCGAAACCTGGGGTAAAATATGCTTTTATATATACGTATATCCATATCTGCATTTGCGTGATTCCAGAGAGAGAGAGAGAGAGAGAGAGAGAGAGAGAGAGAGAGAGAGAGAGAGAGAGAGAGAGAGAGAGAGACGTAAGAATAAAAGAGAAAGTGTGGAATAAAATTATCGAGTAAGGACGACGCCTGATTAAATAATATAAAAGTTTCCCCTGCGAGAGGATTGTCAGAGAGTATGATTATTTAATGTCTGCAATATCATAATAGAAAATGGAATGTTTAAATGTGTGGCGGATATTTCCAGGGCTGACTCTTGTAGACTAGGCTTAGCCGATATTAATTTGGTTCTTAAAGTGTATACGATAAACCATATAAGTTATTGTGTTATTTCTATGTAATTTATTTGTATCTACATTGCCTTCAGCCACAATGCTTCCCAAAATGTTAGGGCTTGCACTGAAAGGTATTTTTAAGAATACGTAATACACACACACACACACACACACACACACACACACACACACACACACACACACACACACACACACACACACACACACACACACATTCTCTCTCTCTCTCTCTCGTCTCGTAATATTAATGGAACAGCCGATGATAGTGGCGTGATTAATTAAGGCAATGAAAACGTCAGAAAGGAGTTAATGTCTTACATAGACATTGATGTTTTTCTGCCAGTGATACCTGTACCAACGTAATAATGTTAACCCTTTCACGCACATATGACACAGAGGTTGCCAGATTAGCAATAAGAAATAGAGTTATCTCACTCTTATAATTACCTCTCCAAAATTAGTGTTCTGCCCACAGCTAACTCAAAAACAACTGCAGAGGTTGAAGTAACTAAACTAAAGGTTTCTAAATACTCCTGATGGTAACAAATGCTTTAAAGTATTCCCAATAGGCTCAAAATCGCGTCATATGTCGGAGAGGGTAAACATGTCATTAACCCCTTCTGTACCGGCGGCGTCCTTTTTATCTCTCTTCTGGCTACTATTAGACGATATTATTCAGTTTAAAAAGGGGCTCCAGCAATAACCAAGCTACAGACTATCTCACTTAGACCTTTATACTACCACAGATCCTTTCTAAAGTGCACACAATCGTCTAAATATACTAAGAATAACATTAAAAAGACGTCGCGGTACAGAAGGGGTTAAGGGGGTGATGGGCGTATTTATTTGCTCATTGCTGTATCTTTTTATAATTTTGTGTTTTTCTTAGCTTCCTCCCTAGACCTCCATCAAGCTGTAAAGAACACCCTCTAAAAACCCTTGAAGCTAAATTTGTACATTTTTCGGTAGAAAGATGTTCCGGCCAATGGCCGGTTACTCTTAAAATTACAGGCTCGCTTTCGCTCGCCAGGAAAAAATCGACACCTAAATGGCACGAACGGTGTTAATATTGACAAAGAAATAGGGCGTGAAGTTATTAAATCGTCAAACTAATGAGTCAAACGTCTTAAAATCTAAAAAAAACAATGGGATTACGCACGAGGGAGAAGGGGGCCAGGAAAACCAGTCCATTCGCCCATAAATTACCAAATGAATGTAATATGTGTGATTCATTGTAACTCTCTGTAACTCTCTCTCTCTCTCTCTCTCTCTCTCTCTCTGTCTCTCTCTCTCTCTCTCTCTCTCTCTGTCTCTCTCTCTCTCTCTCTCTCTCTCTCTCTCTCTCTCTCTCTCTCTCTCTCTCTCTCTCTCTCTCTCTCTCTCTCTCTCTCTCTCTCGCTCTCCCTCCTCTCTCTCGCTCTCTCCTCTCCCTCCTCTCTCACTGGTCTATATATCTCATCTCTCTCTCTCTCTCCTCCCCGTCTCTCCTCCCTCCCCACCATTCCTTCCCCCCCCTCTCCCCCCCTCTCTCTCTCTCTCTGTGTACATGTGTGTGTGTGGCTGTGTGCGTAGGTGCCTGTGTGTGTCTGTGTTATATATCTGCTCCTGCCTCGGCCTGTGTGCGATCATCTCCTCGGCTAATCCATAATTGAACACAGACAAAGTGTAGGACAATCCCTCCCCCCCCCCCCCCCCCCCCCCCCCCCCTGTGCGTGCGAATGTGTGGGTGTGTGTGTATGTATGTATGCATTTATGCATGTATGTATGCTTGCGCTCCCTGGGACTTGAATGCAGTAGAGGCGTGTATTGCTTACTGGGCTTGACTTATATAGATACACGGATTACACAGAGCATGCGGTCCTTGCGAGGTAGATCAGACGTAATTATATATTTATTTGACACTACTGGTTAAACTAACAGGATATGAAAGACCAAGACTCTCTCCCCACCCACCATTCTCTCTGACCACATTACTGTACTTGGCATGAATGAAAAAAAAATCTAAAAACAGCCGTTCATAATGTGATTCCACTGGGAAATTTACAGTTTAGTCTGAACAAGAAAGGACCAACTTACAGTGGGTTAGTATCTTAAGGGGAGGTATTTAGTTTGTTCCCTACGTTTTCATCAAGCTTAAAATTACACCCCCTAGACCCCCTTTCAAGATAAATTTGTACATTTTTCGGTAGAAAAATGTCCAGGCCGGAGGCCGGTTGCTCTTAAATTACAGGCTCGCTATCGCTCGCCAGGAAAAAATCGACACCTTAATGGCACGAAAGGTCTTAAAGTTGACAGAAATGGGGCAAAGTGTCTTAAAATGTCCAAACTACTAGGGCGAACGTCTTAACATCTCAAAATCAATGGGGCTAAACATGAGGGAGAAAGGGGTCCAGAAAAGAAAATCCCTCAAGTGGAAATCTCCCCTTAAGCATTTCCCAATTCCTGTGTTTATGCATTATTTTAATGATTATAAATAAATTGAGTATGGCACTCGTCAAGAAGATGGTCAGGAACGATTTTTTTTTTTTTTTTTTTCACCTAACGATAATTGCCATTTCATCATCTTGTTTAATTGGTTGTTACGAGGACTGTGTGGCCGGATATGTTGTTAGTTATACACACTTAGCATTAATATCACACACAACATAGTCATTCCATATTTAAGCTTTGTATTATCACACACAAATTAAGCTTTTTATTATCACACACACATTAAGCTTTTTATTATCACACACACACACATTGGTCATTCCATATTTTGTCCATCAACCGAGGAAGATCTTTTTGTACCTCCCCTGTTTCGCTCCATTAGTTTGGAGATTATAAGACGTTTCACTCTATTAGTTTGGCGTTAATAAGGCGCTTCTTGCCATTCATATGTCGATTTTATTGTTGGGCGAGCGATAGTGAAGCTTTAACTTGAAGAAATCTGTCTTCCGCCTGGACATTTTCCTATCGAAAAATGTACGAATTTACCTTGAAGGGGGTGTGGGTTGGCATTTTTTAGTGTGAAGGAAGGCTGGAAAGTTAGCCAAGGAGATAAACTATAACTAGCACATGTCATCATCAGGCCTAAAGCAATAAGACATTTAATATATTCATAAATTATGGTGACATTTAAAGCAAATTTATTTAATTATATTTTAGAGTAACATAAACAAACGTTTGCAATCGTGAAAAGAGGAAAAAACACACAGCTAAACTATATATAAACGACGTGTAGATAGTGCATGATACAAGATACGCAATACCTTCAAAACATATTAGGTTGGTGGAGAAGTCATGGGTGCCTAAGGTTGGCTTTAAGGGGAGATTTCCACCTGGAGGATTTTTTTCTGGACCCCTTTCTCCCTCATGTTTAGCCCCATTGCTTTTCTAATTTTAAGACGTTCGCCCCATTATTTTGACGATTTTAAAAACTTTCGACCCATTTCTGTCAATTTTAAGACCTTTCGTGCCATTTAGGTGTCGATTTTTTCCTGGCGAGCGATAGCGAGCCTGTAATTTAAGGGGAATTGGCCTTCGGCCGGGACATTTTTCTACCGAAAAATGTACAAATTTGTCTTGAAAGGGGGTCAAAGGGGAGTAATTTTAAGCTTGATGGAAGTCTAGGGAATCAACTAAAAACCTCCCCTTAACGGTCCTAAAAATGGTATAGTGAAAAATAGTATTATTTTTTTTTATTTTTTTTTATTTTTTTTTATTTTTTTAGTACGGTGCTCGGGACTTGGATGAGTTGGTTTAATTGTTTACCAAAAAAGTTTGATGATGGCATATGCAGAATGTAGAAACGTTACAATAATAAAGATGTTCGTGTTCACCTTGGTGTTGCTTGCCCCTATATTTATATACTATGTGTATATATATATATATATAAAGATATGGGGCGAATTGTCTCAAAATCGCCAATATAATGAACGTACGTCTTAAAATCTTAATGGGGTTAAACATGAGGGTGAAGGGGGTCCAGAAAAAGCGACTACCTCCCCCTTAACGTCGTCCCTGTTAAAGGTCTCTGATTTCTAACACGATAGGTGGATAAATATTTAGTTAAGATTTGCTTATTTTAAACCTTATCTTTTAACCTGAGAGAGAGAGAGAGAGAGAGAGAGAGAGAGAGAGAGAGAGAGAGAGAGAGAGAGAGAGAGAGAGAGAGAGAGAGAGAGAGTGAGTTAGAGATAAATAAATAGAAAGATAGATAGATGTATAAAGATTAGAATGCTAATAGGTGATGATTAACCCCTTTTGTACCTGCTACGTCTTTTTAAACTTTATTTTGGCTCCTATTAGACAGTTTTGTGCAGTTTAAAAAGGAACTCCAACAATGAAAAGGCTTCAAACTACCTCACTAACCCTTTTTACTACCACAGATCCTTCTTAAGCTGCACAAAATCGTTTAAGTAAAGCTACAATATAATAAAAAAGCCGTCGCCGGTACAGAAAGGGTTAATGCGTCTATAGTGTGCAAGGTAAATACGCTAACACACACACACACACACACACACACACACACACACACACACACACACACACACACACACACACACACACACACACACACACACACACATACATACACATGTAGAGCGAGAGAGATTTACAAGCATACCTATCACTACCCGGTACCAAGTTGCGAGTTGAATACTGAAATGGCTTGCATTGCTTTGCTTGGGCTTACTGTGTGTGTGTGTGTGTGTGTGTGTGTGTGTGTGTGTGTGTGTGTGTTACAAGGAGTATTTATCGTATTTATCATCACTTATTAACATTCTAATGTTTATACATCTATCTATCTATCTTTGTATCTGTCTATTTATCTATCTATCTCTTTCACACTCTCTATGACTCTCAGGTTAAAAGATAAGGTTTAAATAAGCCAATCTTAACTTAACACTTATCCACCTATTGTGTATTGAATCACTGGAACAAACAGCCCCCCAAAAGGAGTAGAGTTTAACCCAATAAACCCCTTCAATAAGACACAGGAGAGCTATATACTTTACCAGGGACGGCCTTAAGGGGGAGGTAGTCGCTTTTTATGGACCACCTTAATTCACCCTCATGTTTAGCCCCTTTCGTTTTGAGATTTTAAGACGTTAGCCCCTTTAGTTTGGTGATTTTAATACTTTTCGCCCCATTTCTTTGTCAATAATGAGACCTTTCGTGTCATTTAGGTGTCGATATTTTTTCCTGGCGAGGGATAGCGAGCCTGTAATTTAGGAGGAATAGGTCTTCGGTCGGGATTTTTTTTTTTTTTTTTCAGCGAATGATGTAAAATATTTCTAGAAGGGAGATCTTGAGAATGTTTTTAAAGCTTGATGGAGGTCTAAGGGGGAAACTAAACAAAATGATAATATACATAAATAAATCGCCCCCATAAAATGAACAGACTATACACACAGAGGTAATTGGAGATGTTATTATGAGTGTTTACATTGGTGCCAAGCCTATAAAGAAATCTATCCGCACACGAGAGAGAGAGAGAGAGAGAGAGAGAGAGAGAGAGAGAGAGAGAGAGAGAGAGAGAGAGGAGAGAGAAGAGAGAGAGAGAGAGAGAGAAGAGAGAGAGGAGAGAGAGAGAGTGAGTGGTTTGAGTGAGTGAGTGAGTGAGTGAGTGAGTGAGTGAGTGAGTGAGTGAGTGAGTGAGTGAGTGATAGTGAGTGAATTGTGAGTGAGGGAAGTGAGTGAGTGAGTGAGTTGAGTGAGGTGAGGGGAGTGAGTGAGTGAGTGAGTGAGAGAGGAGTGAGTGAGTGAGTGAGTGAGTGAGTGAGTGAGTGAGTGAGTGAGTGAGTGAGTGAGTGAGTGAGTGAGTGAGTGAGTGAGTGAGTGAGTGAGGTGAGTGAGTGATGAGTGAGTGAGTGAGTGAGTGAGTGAGTGAGTGAGTGAGTGAGTGAGATATTTAGTGAGTGAGGAAGTGAGTAAGTTGCTTGGGGAGTGAGTGAGTGAGTGAGTGAGTGAGGTGAGATATTTAGTGAGTGAGTGAGGGGAGTGAGTGAGTGAGTGTGAGTGAGGAGTGAGGGAGTGAGTGAGTGAGTGAGTGAAGTGAGTGAGTGAGGGTGAGTGAATGCGTGAGTGAGTGAGTGAGTGAGTGAGTGAGTGAGGTGAGGGAGTGAGTGGTGAGGGGAGTGAGTGAGTGAGTGAGTGAGTGAGTGAGATATTTAGTGAGTGAGTGAGTGAGTAAGTGAGTGAGTGAGAGTGAGTGAGTGAGTGGGAGTGAGTGGTGAGTGAGTGAGTGAGTGAGGTGAGTGAGTGAGTGAGTGAGTGAGTGAGTGAGTGAGTGAGTGAGTGAGTGAGTGAGTGAGTGAGTGAGTGAGTGAGTGAGGAGTGAGTGAGTGAGTGAGGTGAGGGAGTGAGTGAGTGAGTGAGTGAGTGAGTGGGTGGGTGGGTGAGTGAGTGAGTGAGTGAGTGAGAGTGAGTAGTGAGTGAATGAGTGAGTGAGTGAGTGAGTGAGTGAGTGAGTGAGTGAGTGAGTGAGTGAGTGAGTGAGTGAGTGAGTGAGTGAGTGAGTGAGTGAGTGAGTGAGTGAGTGAGTGAGTGAGTGAAGGAGTGAATGAGTGAGTGTGAGTGAATGAGTGAGTGTGAGTGAGTTACTGAGTGAGTGTGAAGGTGAGTAAGTGAGTGTGAGTGAGTGTGAAGGTGAGTGAGTGAGTGTGAAGGTGAGTAAGAGAGTGAGTGAGTGAGTGTGAAGGTGAGTGAGTGAGTGAGTGAGTGAGTGAGTGAGAGAGAGATGAGTAGTGAGTGAGTGAGTGAGTGAGTGAGTGAGTAAGTGAGAGTGAGGTGAGTGAGTGAGTGAGTGAGTGAGTGAGTGAGTGAGTGTGTGAGTGAGTGAGTGAGTGAGTGAGTGAGTGAGGTGGAGTGTGTGAGTGAGTGAGGTGGAGTGTGTGAGTGAGTGAGTGAGGTGGAGTGTGTGAGTGAGTGAGTGAGGTGGAGTGAGTGAGTGAGTGAGTGAGTGAGTGAGTGAGTGAGTGAGTGAGTGAGTGAGTGAGTGAGTGAGTGAGTGAGTGAGTGAGTGAGTGAGTGAGTGAGTGAGTGAGTGAGTGAGTGAGTGAGTGATGGAGTGAGTGAGTGCGTGAGTGAGTGAGTGAAGTGAGTGAGTGAGTGAGGAGTGAGTGAGTGAGTGAGTGAGTGAGTGAGGAGTGAGTGAGTGAGTGAGTGAGTGAGTGAGTGAGTGAGTGAGTGAGTGAGTGAGTGAGTGAGTGAGTGAGTGAGTGAGTGAGTGAGTGAGAGTGTGAGAGTGTGAGAGTGTGAGTGTGAGTGTGTGTGTGTTACCGTGTTACCGTTACCATAGATGATGTGAAACGGCAACTAGAGGAAGCTGACCCCAAGAAGGCCACTGGACCAGATAACATCAGTCCAAATATCTTGAACGCCACTCACCATCATTTTTCAGAATTGCCTCAACTCGCAACAGTGGCCCAAAATATGGAAAGAAGCAAGAGTTGTGGCGTTTCACAAGAAAAGCAGCAGAACAGACCCAAAAAATTACAGACCAATCTCCCTTCTTTCTGTTCTTGGGAAAATTCTGGAGTCAATCTTGGCAACAAAAATTGTAACTTTTCTGGATAAACATCACCTACTCAACTCTAAGCAGTTTGGCTTCAGGAAAGGTAGATCTGCGGCAGACTTGCTAATCCACTTATCTACCACGTGGAACCAGGCCCTTGACATGGGAAAAGACACCTACGTAATTGCACTTGACATCGCGGGTGCCTTTGACAGGGTGTGGCATGCGGGCATCACCACCAAACTGAGGAGTCTAGGGTTGTGTGATGCTCTACTTCACCTAATTAATGATTACCTGCAAGACAGAACACTTCACACAGTTGTCAATGGACATAACTCTGCTAACTATGCCATCAAAGCCAGTGTCCCACAGGGCAGCGTTCTAGGACCTTTGTTGTGGAATGTTTATTTCAATGACATTCTACAGCTCATCCCCGAGGCATTTGCTTATGCTGACGACTGTACTCTAACATTCACTTGTAACAAAGATGAGAGGCAAGCCACCGTCACTCATATCAACAATGCCTTACATAGTATCACCTCTTGGGCAAAACGCTGGCAAGTGAACCTTGCTCCGGAGAAAACTCAAGTAATGCTAATCTCTCGGAGACAAGATATTCCAACATATACACCACCAGATATTCAGCTTGATGGGAGGAAGGTTCAGATGCAGAGTCAAGTGACAATTCTAGGAGTAAAATTTAATGTTAATCTGTCTTTCACCAGCCATGTAAAGGACATCACAAAGAATGCTGCATGGAAACTTGGTTGCATTCGACGTGTATCACATCTCCTGGACTCTAAAGGTGTTGCTACTCTGTATAAGTCTCAAGTTCGTCCATTGATGGAATACTCTCCACTTGCATGGTCATCATGTCCCCCCTCATACTTGAAACTTTTGGACCAAATACAGAAAAGAGCTGAACACTTGATCCAACTCAAAGAACAAGAACATCATGCCCCCAGGTTTCAGCCTCTACTACAGCGTCGGGATGTGGCAGGTTTGTGTGTAACATACAAAACCCAAAAAATGCACACTCCACACCTGGCAGCCTTACATCTACAACCTGCCCAACCAACATCATATGCAACAAGAACCGCATCCACAAGGTATCATCAGGTCAGTGTTCCATTTGCTAGGACAGAACACTACCTTCGTTCCTACTTACCAAAGTACGCAAGACTGTGGAATCATCTGGTTCAGCACACTGACCTGCATCACTTAACCTCACTACAACAGTTCAAGTCGGAGGTTAATAACTGGCTCAGGAATATCACAGTTCCGTACTAAATCTTGGTAATATAATTATTAATTATCATACTTCATAAAGAGGGATCTTTGATAAAATATATACTGGTATCTATTATATATAAATATATCAATGCTATATAGTTTTTGCATTTTAAATGTGTTTCGCTATAGATAATTCCACGTTTCATCACTGGAATTTTAGCTGTAAGAACACCATATAATGTCGTGAAGTTTAGAGAAAAAAAAAAATAAGAGAGAGAGAGAGAGAGAGCGCGCGCGCGCGCCAACTTCGTGTACATTATTGAGAATCTGTCAAGGGACGACACGTCCAGACCACGACCATATCTCGCTCTCTCTCTCATTCTCTCTCTCTGGCTCTCTCCACTCCTCTCTATCTCGCTCTCGCTCTCTCTCTCTCCCAAGAGCTAGAGAGAGAATGTATTAATAGATGTGTGTGTGTGGGGAGAGAGAGAGAGAGAGAGTACAAAGGAAATCAAGCAACAACATTATTGCTTTAGTTTTATTACCGGGTGGATGGGACTCGTTGGCCTTGGTCGGCAACTCATCTAGGGGAGACAACCTTATACAAATCGGGTGGATGGGACTCGTCAGCCTTGGTTGGCAACCTGTCTAGGGGAGTAAACCTGATACAAATCCGTACTGTTTACCTAAGGGTACAAAGGAGTACAAAGGAAATCAAGCAACAACAGATCTAGTGACCCTTCTAGGCTGCTTGTCCTCCAAAACACTGAGGATCAAGTGTCCAAACAGTGGTTTAGAGTGGGTAATTGAACATTGGAAAGGGAACTACTGCCCTGAAACTAATGTCCGTGGCAGGACTAGGAAGTTAGTAGGGGACATATGGGTTAGTAACTGAGGGTAGGATAAAATAAAGTTATTCATTTACAAACGCAGTCAGTCGCGGGTTTGATGCGAGATATTTGTCTAGGTGAAGTTTAAATGAATCAACGGTGCTGCAGTCTATAACATCTCGGGGAAGCCCATTCCACAAGTTGACAACTCGATTGAAGAAGAAATTCTTAGATTCGTCTGAGTTAAAAGATTTACCAATAATTTTGCAACCGTTTCCCCGCGTGTAATTAGATTGGTCGATAGTGAAGTACTTACTACAGTTCATATTGTCGATGCCTTTGATGATTTTGAACACTTGAATTAAGTCACCTCTTAATCTGCGCTGGGTTAAAGGAAATAGATTTAATTCTCTAAGACGCTCTTCGTATAGTTTGTTCTTTAGGCTAGGTATCATTTTGGTAACTCTACGTTGAACTCGTTCTAGCTTGTTTGTCATTTTGGTAATAAGGGCACCAGGATTGAACGCAGTATTCCAGAAGAGGGCGGACTAAGGAATTGTAAAGGGTTAGGATAACGTCTTTGGATTTATGCTCAAATGACCTGCCTATAAAGCCAATTATTTTGTTTGCCTTCTTAACAACTTCTGAACATTGTTGACTCGGTTTTAGGTTACTCGATATTGTTACTCCCAGATCGGTTTCTCTGTTTACATTCTTAAGCTGAGTGCCATTCATCGAATAGTTTGCTTTCTCATTTAGGTATCCGATATGTAGTACTTTACATTTATCCGCATTGAAACTCATTTGCCAAATTTGGGCCCAATGTGACAATTTATCTAGATTGTTTTGCATATCGTCAACTTGATCTTTTGAAAGTACGCTATTTGCAATTTTTGTATCGTCAGCAAATGTTGAGATTGTACAGGTGAGACCCTCATCTATGTCGTTGATGTAAATTAGAAAGAGAATTGGTCCTAGTACCGATCCCTGGGGTACCCCGCTACTTACATTGGTCCATTTAGATGCCTTACCGTTTATGACTACTCTTTGCTTTCTGTCGCTGAGCCAATTTTCTATCCATTTCAACACACCGTCTTGTATTCCATGTGCTTTTAGTTTTAGCAGTAAACGTTTGTGGGGAACTTTGTCAAAGGCCTTTTGAAAATCAAGGTATATAATATCTACAGCTTTACTCTCATCGTAGAGGTTGAGGATATCGTGGAAGAAGTCTAAGAGGTTTGTTAAACAGGAACGTTTTTTACGAAAGCCGTGTTGAGTATCTTTAAGTATGTTATTTTCCTCTAAGTGATTTACGAGTCTGTCTCTTATGACCGTTTCTAGCATTTTACATACAACTGAGGTTAAGCTAATTAGACGATAGTTACTGGGTAGGGATTTGCTGCCTTTTTTGAATATCGGTGTTACGTTGGCTATCTTCCACTGATCAGGCATAGTTCCAGACTGCAAGGATTTATTGAATAATGTCAGTGGTTTGGAGAGCTCATCCTTAGCTTCCTTTAGAACTCTAGGCGAGATTGTATCAGGTCCAGGCATTTTATTTACCTTGAGTTTATCTAAAACAATTCAATACTTCTCTCTCTGTAACGGTGATATTGCTTAGAACATCTGAATTATCAATCTGAATCGGCGATGGTGTAGGGATATCACTGAGGTCTTCTGTTGTAAAAACTGATGCAAAGAAGGTATTGAGGGCATTACTCATTAGTACTTCGTCTTTGGTGTATTCTCCATTTTCATCGACTAACGGTCCAACAGTTGAAGTAACTACTTTTTTCTTTCGGATATAACTATAGAATTCTTTCGGGTTTGTTTTACTTTGATTCGCAATATGTAACTCTAGGGTCTTTTTACTTTGCTTAATTAACTTTTTGGCTTTGCGTCGTAGCTCTACAAATTTCACCCGTTCTTCGTCATTTTGTGAGGATTTTAATCTATCATTAGCAAATTTTTTAGCAAGCAGGCAGTTTGAAATATCTTTATTCCACCATTTGGGCTTATTATTATGGCCTGGACGCCGTATTTTCGATGGTATGCAGTCTTGCACTGCTTTTAGGTAAGTGGTTTCGAATAACTTCCAAGATGTATTTATGTCGTTATTGTTAATTAAAAAGCTCCAGTCAGTTTTTTTAAACATAGCTCTAAGTTTATGAAAGTTTGCTTTCTTGAAATTAGGGACTTTTTCGATGCTACTATTTGCTTCGTTACTAGTAATGTTTAAAGTGAAAGTTATCGTACGATGGTCGCTGTTACTGAATTCATCACCAACATTCAAATTCTCTATTAATTCTTCTTTTGTTGCAAGTACAATGTCAAGAACGTTATTACCACGGGTCGGTGTTCGAACAAATTGATAAAGCGAACTCTCTTGCAAGTTCGTATACAAGTCATGTCCGGAGTGTGAAGTAAGAGTATCGCTCCACTTGGTCACAGGTAAATTTAAGTCGCCAAAAAATATGGTATCTTGTGAGTTACTTACATCTGCAATTTGTTCATAAATTTCTCGGTCAGTTTGCACTGATTGAGCTGGAGGTCTGTATATTAATGCAAGTATTATTTTTGTACCTTTATTATTCTTTATTAGCACAAAAGATGTGTCGACGTTCACAATTTGAGGTATTGACAAGAGGGTCGGGTTAAGACTTTCTTTGATATAAAATAAAACGCCACCTCCATTTTTATTTATTTGGCTTTTCTCAAACATTACATAACCGGGAAGTGAATACTCTGCTAAAAAGTCTCTATCTACTGTATTGAGCCAAAATTCTGTTATACCAATCACATCATAATTTTCAGTAAACACTAGTTCCTCTAAATCTGAACATTTATTGCGTATGCTACGAGCGTTTGCATAGAAAACCTTTAAAGTTGCGGTTTTAGAACTCACAGAACGTTCTTTAATCAAATTTTTGGTTCTGGTCGGATCTACATTTACATTCATGGCTGTCATCGGTCCTCGGTCGTTATCCCTGGCGGTTTTGAATTTGGGTCGTGTTGGTGGAGCTTTATCCAAATTCGCGGTTCTTGACAGATTAGCATTTAATTCCTTCGCAGGTTGCCGCCCTCGCTGTCTTCGGTCCTCCTTCCTGGTTGTCCTGTGCTGAGTCGATTTCTTCTCCGAAAATCCTTCACCGCATCGTTGAGAAGACGCCCAAAACGTGCTGCTCCCACCTGGTTCAGATGAACTCCATTGTCCGAAAACAAATAGTCATCGTAGTAGAAATTGTCCCAGGTGTCGACGAATCCCACGTTTTCCTTCCTGAAGAGGTTTGCTAGACAACGATTTGTGCTGGTGGCTATGTTGTAAAATCGGCTCTCTACACCAAGCCGGGGGACGATTCCTGAGACGATGATCCTTGATGACTTCTCCTTAAACGACTTGATCAGCTGCTGGTACTTTAAAAGCAAATCTTCCGACCGGGTTCGCTGTACATCGTTGGATCCAACGTGGATGATGTACATTGTATGAGCAGGGGCCAGCTTAGATACTTCGTCAACTGCAGCAACTACGTCGTCCACACCACCACCAGGGATACAAAAACGCTTCCTGGTCTTAGGTGCTCTGGCGCAAAACTCTGTGAGCTGACCACGTATCATTGAGTCTCCCACGAGCCGGACTTCTTCTATTTCCGCTTCGTCATCTGAGTCTGTGAGTATCTGGAAGCGGTTTTGACACTCGGTAATCGGTATGGGTTTCCTGGTCTTGGGGCAAACGTTGTTCCTCACGACACGGAAGTTGTCTTGAGGGGGAAGAGAGTCACTATTTGTTTCTTGAGTATCGGAACCATCAGCTGAAATGGCTACTGCAGGCGTTGAATTGTTGGCAGTTGACGTTGGGGCGTTGGTGGCTGCTGGAGTTGCGGTGACAATTGAAGTTTGTGGTACTCCAACATTGAGTGTTACAAACTCTTGGAGTGATTCCAGCTTCATGGTGAGGACGTTGGTCGTGGGTGTGGTAGTACGTCCTAGCATGTTTCACATGCTCGCACCCAGTCATGGGACATCCTGACGACGTATACAGACTAAACACACATAACAAAGCCACTCCAACAGCTTCCTCTCTCTCCAACACCCCTTCTCCCCTCTCAACACTCTTCTCTGAGCTAGTGCCGATACAAATGGCCAGTCCTGTATAGAATCGTGAGGTTCAGAGTCGTAAAAGATTCCAGGACGAGCTCCATAGAAACTGAAACTGAAACTGAAACTGGTCTTGTTGTAGGCTTCATCTAATTTCACTGTCAAATTTTCTCGTTGCTGGCAGAGACGGCAGACTTGAAGATCGACAGTAGCAAACATGGACTCACCAAACCTACCGGCGCAGTTCGTACAAGTGCGAGGCATGGTAACAGTCAGTTTCTTCAGATCACTTCACTCACTTAACTCACTTTAAAACACTTAACTCACTTTAAAACACTTCACTCACTTTAGAAACACTTCAATCACTTCAACCGAAAACAAATATGTTGAAATACACAACAATAGGTTATCAGGGGTGATAGCCTAACCGAAAACAAAAAATTTGAGATACGCAGAATTAGGCTTCCAGGGGCGATAGCCTAACCAAAAGTTTTTAAAAATTTAAATACGCACCAATAGGCTACCAGCGTTGAATAGCCTAACCGAAAATAATAAAATTGAAATACGCAGAAATAGGCTACCAGGTGTGATAACCTAACCTTAAACAAATATATATATAACAGAATATGTAACTAAATATACAATTCACCAAATAGAGATTATATAAAAATATAGTGTGACTGCACACAAGGGGTTAATATACTGTATCAACAGATGGCCCTGGTGTCACTGTAGCCTAGTAAAGCAGTAGCCTACTCTTTTTAGATAAAACAAAAAAGTGTATCAGTCAAAGGTTACTACAAGATCGTGCAAGCAACAACTAAAATTACAGATATATATAGCTACAGTAGGATACTAAATACAATATCTACTAGAGGGCTGGCTATAGGCTAGGCTAGGTTTGGATTAGGTTAAAAGCTTGGCAGGTTGGGTTAGGCTAGGTTAGTTTGTACAAATACCACCCTTAGCTTAAAGTAAAATCACTCTGAGGAGAAAAAGTCAAGAATATATCTAGGGGAAAAAGATAAATGAATGCACTTAAATTTACTACAAAATTAGCTGGAATTTAATATGTATAATCCCCCAACAAAAGTTTGTTTACACAATGGCGTCGGCGTTCGTTCCTGTAGGCAGGTTAGTTAGTACACAATATTGTTTATTAGCAAATTAATATGCAAAGCTTTACTTACATACAAGGCAGTTAAATTGATACTTACTACAGTAGGTAATGGGTAAAATTAGGGGCTACGATTTTATATCAAATAAGAAGAGAGCGTTTGTTTACAAACAAAACAAACAAAGGACAACAGATGGCGCTAGTGGCGCCCTGTCCGAGCAGGAGTCTTGTGATAAACACAAAGTTTATCAGTCAATACACAGCGAAATGTCGTGCAGTGTTACTTACTAAGCTACAGGATGGTTAAACGTGCTCTTAACCACCTTTCATGCACAAGAATGAAGAGGATGAGTAGTTAATACTCAAATGTCGTGCAGTGTTACTTACTAAGCTACAGGATGGTTAAACGTGCTCTTAACCACCTTTCATGCACAAGAATGAAGAGGATGAGTAGTTAATACTCAAATGTCGTGCAGTGTTACTTACTAAGCTACAGGATGGTTAAACGTGCTCTTAACCACCTTTCATGCACAAGAATGAAGAGGATGAGTAGTTAATACTCAAATGTCGTGCAGTGTTACTTACTAAGCTACAGGATGGTTAAACGTGCTCTTAACCACCTTTCATGCACAAGAATGAAGAGGATGAGTAGTTAATACTCAAATGTCGTGCAGTGTTACTTACTAAGCTACAGGATGGTTAAACGTGCTCTTAACCACCTTTCATGCACAAGAATGAAGAGGATGAGTAGTTAATACTCAAATGTCGTGCAGTGTTACTTACTAAGCTACAGGATGGTTAAACGTGCTCTTAACCACCTTTCATGCACAAGAATGAAGAGGATGAGTAGTTAATACTCAAATGTCGTGCAGTGTTACTTACTAAGCTACAGGATGGTTAAACGTGCTCTTAACCACCTTTCATGCACAAGAATGAAGAGGATGAGTAGTTAATACTCAAATGTCGTGCAGTGTTACTTACTAAGCTACAGGATGGTTAAACGTGCTCTTAACCACCTTTCATGCACAAGAATGAAGAGGATGAGTAGTTAATACTCAAATGTCGTGCAGTGTTACTTACTAAGCTACAGGATGGTTAAACGTGCTCTTAACCACCTTTCATGCACAAGAATGAAGAGGATGAGTAGTTAATACTCAAATGTCGTGCAGTGTTACTTACTAAGCTACAGGATGGTTAAACGTGCTCTTAACCACCTTTCATGCACAAGAATGAAGAGGATGAGTAGTTAATACTCAAATGTCGTGCAGTGTTACTTACTAAGCTACAGGATGGTTAAACGTGCTCTTAACCACCTTTCATGCACAAGAATGAAGAGGATGAGTAGTTAATACTCAAATGTCGTGCAGTGTTACTTACTAAGCTACAGGATGGTTAAACGTGCTCTTAACCACCTTTCATGCACAAGAATGAAGAGGATGAGTAGTTAATACTCAAATGTCGTGCAGTGTTACTTACTAAGCTACAGGATGGTTAAACGTGCTCTTAACCACCTTTCATGCACAAGAATGAAGAGGATGAGTAGTTAATACTCAAATGTCGTGCAGTGTTACTTACTAAGCTACAGGATGGTTAAACGTGCTCTTAACCACCTTTCATGCACAAGAATGAAGAGGATGAGTAGTTAATACTCAAATGTCGTGCAGTGTTACTTACTAAGCTACAGGATGGTTAAACGTGCTCTTAACCACCTTTCATGCACAAGAATGAAGAGGATGAGTAGTTAATACTCAAATGTCGTGCAGTGTTACTTACTAAGCTACAGGATGGTTAAACGTGCTCTTAACCACCTTTCATGCACGAGGATGAGTAGTTAATACTCAAATGTCGTGCAGTGTTACTTACTAAGCTACAGGATGGTTAAACGTGCTCTTACCCACCTTTCATGCACAAGAATGAAGAGGATGAGTAGTTAATACTCAAATGTCGTGCAGTGTTACTTACTAAGCTACAGGATGGTTAAACGTGCTCTTAACCACCTTTCATGCACAAGAATGAAGAGGATGAGTAGTTAATACTCAAATGTCGTGCAGTGTTACTTACTAAGCTACAGGATGGTTAAACGTGCTCTTAACCACCTTTCATGCACAAGAATGAAGAGGATGAGTAGTTAATACTCAAATGTCGTGCAGTGTTACTTACTAAGCTACAGGATGGTTAAACGTGCTCTTAACCACCTTTCATGCACAAGAATGAAGAGGATGAGTAGTTAATACTCAAATGTCGTGCAGTGTTACTTACTAAGCTACAGGATGGTTAAACGTGCTCTTAACCACCTTTCCTGCACAAGAATGAAGAGGACGAGTAGTTAATCCTAACCCTTAAGGGGAGATGGGTTTTTTTTTCTGGACCTCCTTCTACCTCATGTTTAGCCCCGTTAGCTTTTATATTTTAAGACGCTTACCCTATTAGTTGGGCGACTTTTCACCCCATTTCTTTGTCAATATTAGGACCTTTCGTGCTATTTAAGTGTCGATTTTTTTTCCTGGCGAGCGATAGCGAGCCTGTTATTTGGGGAGGAACCGGCCTTCGGCTGGGACATTTTTCCACCGAAAAATGTACAAATATATCTAAAAGTAGGGTCTAGGGGATGTTTTTTTAAGCTCGATGAAGGTCTAGGGAGGAAACTAAAAAAATATAATAATGTTTGATCTCTCTCTCTCTCTCTCTCTCTTTCTCTTTCTCTTTCTCTTTCTCTTTTCCTCTTCCCTAGTGGTTAAGGCCCCATTAATTGCTCTTTCCATTCACATATGCATAGCCTACGTGAGTTGCAGTTGGGATGTGTGTACATGCTTAGATTGATGTGCAGGATTCGAAGTTGCATAATAAATCGTAGGCAGTGTCCACCATCCTTTAACTGTCTTCGTGGTGCGATGCATAAGGTGTTGATTTTCGGTGTAAGCGTCCTGGGTTCGAATCCACGGGCTGCCACATGTGTTTGTAAATTTCATAAATCGATTTTAGGAGTAGAGTTGGTTGTTGGAAGGAACATAATAATTGATATTGGTTCAGGAGTAATTTATCGAGAGGACTTCCCTAGTGGTTAAGGCCCCATTAATTGCTCTTTCCATTCACATATGCATAGCCTACGTGAGTTGCAGTTGGGATGTGTGTACATGCTTAGATTGATATGCAGGATTTGAAGTTGCATAATAAATCGTAGGCAGTGTCCATCATCCTTTAACTGTCTTCGTGGTGCGATGCATAAGGTGTTGATTTTCGGTGTGAGCGTCCTGGGTACGAATCCACGGACTGCCACATGTGTTTGTAAATTTCATAAATCAATTTTAGGAGTACATAAGAACATAAGAAAATGGGAGTCTGCAAAAAGCCGATCGGCCCATACAAGGCAGATCCCTGTCACACCCAATTACAAGGCCCAATTATAGGCCCAACTCACTAATACCTTGAGTACTGACCCCACCAAAACGGTCAGAGATTAACACAAGATAACGGGGTCTGCTGAGCGCCGATTGGCCCACACCTGGTAGATCCCCCTCACACCCAACCCATCTCATCCATATGCCTATCTAATTTTATCTTAAAGCTCCCTATCGTTCTTGATCCCACTATATCACTTGGTAGCCTATTCCACCCATCTACAACTCTGTTACCAAACCAATATTTGCCTATATCTTTTTTGAAACGAAATTTATCTAATTTATAACCATTTGTTCGAGTTCTTTCGCTATCACTGAGCTTCAGTACATTTTTCATGTCTCCTTTATTACCCCACTGAACCACTTGAACACTTCTATCATATCCCCTCTAACTCTGCGTCTTTCTAACGAATGTAAGCCTAATTTGTTCAACCTTTCTTCATATGGTAGATTTCTAATATTATGAATCATTTTTGTCATTCTTCGCTGTACTCTCTCCAAGGAATCTATATCCATTCTGTAATAAGGACACCAAATTGGACAGCATAATCCATATGAGGTCTCACTAATGACAAGTAAAGTTTCAAGATAACATCGGCAGTTCTGTTACTCACACTCCTAGAGATGAACCCGAGAATCCTGTTTGCCTTATTACGAACGCTTATACACTGTTTTCTAGGCTTCAAATCATTGATAACAAACACACCTAGATCTTTCTCGCAGTCTGATTTTTCTAATTCTAAATTAGCTAGTTTATATTTAACATTTATTTGTTTGCATCTTCCCTATCTTTAATACCTTGCATTTGTCAATGTTAAACTTCTTCTGCCAATATACTGACCATTCATGTAAGGTATCTAGATCCCTTTGGAGGCACTCTATATCGCTATCTGAATCAATTAATCTCCCCATTTTAGTATCGTCTGCGAATTTACTTATCCTACTAGTTATACCTAAATCTAGGTCATTTATGTATATAAGAAACAGGGGACCTAATACCGATCCCTGGGGGACACCACTTTTGACTGCTCCCCACTCTGACTTGGTACCATTTATGCTGACTCTCTGTTTCCTACCAATTAGCCATGACCTAATCCATCCCAACAACGACCCTCCTATTCCATGTGCCTCAACCTTTCTCATCAATCTCTCATGAGGGACTGTCGAAAGCTTTACTGAAATCTAAATATATAATATCATATGACTTGTCATTATCTACTGCTTCATATACGTCTGAGAAAAAGCTAAGCAAATTAGTAAGGCAAGAACGTCCCTGAGTGAATCCATGCTGAGAAGAATTTATTAAGTTAAATTTACTAAGTGGCTTCTAATTTTCCTAGCAATAATAGACTCTAGCAACTTTCCTATGATTGATGTGAGACTAATGGGACGGTAATTGGATGCTATCGATTTATCACCTTTTTTTGAAGATCGGAACTACATTTGCAAGCTTCCAAGCTTCTGGAACTAAACCTGTTTCTAATGACTTGTTAAATAAAAATGCTAATGGGCTACTTAACTCATCTCTGCATTCTTTTAATACTCTAGCATATATCTCGTCAGGACCAGGCGATTTTTGAGGTTTCAGTCTGTCAATTTCCTTAAGCACATCATTTCTACTTATACTAACTGTACTTAACATATTTTCTATACTAAGAAAGTAGAGTTGGTTGTTGGAAGGAACATAATAATTTCAATTGTGGGAGGGGGGACATTATTTTGTTACCGACAACTTTTCCTCCATTTGTTTCCTGACACAGAAAACAAAAAGAAAAACATTCATAATCACCCCTCTTTATAAAAAAAAAAAAAAAAAAAAAAAAAAAATCCACCCCTTTCCCATTCTTAAGTAAGCCATTTTAGATTTACAGAAGAGTGACCATTACTTGCATTACTGCATGTCCACAAACATTTCAGTAATGCAAGCATGTTTCCTTCTATTTTTTTCCTTTCCTTTTTATTTATTTATTTATTTTTATTTTTTTTATTAAGGTGACATTTACAAAGTGGTGTACAGTCGCGCTAATAAGTGATGTCTCGGCACCAATTATGTTTTGATCAATAATTGGTATCAGCAATATTTACACATGATTAATTTTTTTGAATGAGATATACAACCATGTTCCTTCACTTTCCCACCCTATTCAACATCTGACAGACATTAATACAGCACAGAGCGAGCCAAACGTAATGACAGCTGGGACATGACTTATTAGCGCCACTGTACAATCTATCTTATTCTAGTTACCTTCTAGTTTATCTTTATATCTTGATACTCAGTTTCTTTTCAACTGACGGCACATTGCAAAGTTCCCATCAAGATTTCTCCGTTGTTTTGAAGACTTTGTAATGAATTATGGTGATTATTATATAAACTTGGTCTTGACATGATGCAGAGACATAGTAGTTTCATATTTGCCCATTAAGGGGAGGTTTTTAGTGCGTTTCCTAGATTTCCATCAAGCTTGAAATTACACCCCCAAGACCCTCTTCCAAGATAAATTTGTACATTTTTCGGTAGAAAAATGGCCCGGCCGAAGGCCGGTTCCTCTTAAATTACAGGCTCGCTATCGCTCGCCAGGAAAAAATCGACACCTAAATGGGATGAAAGGTCTTAAAAGTGACATAAATGGGGTGAATGTTCTTAAAATCGCCAAACTAATGGGGCGAACGTCTTAAAATCTCAAAAGCAATGGGGCTAAACATGAGGGAGAAAGGGGTAAAGAAAAAAAATCCCTCGAGTGGAAATCTCCCCTTAAGTATCGAGAAATTAGCTTTTAAGGGATTCAATTGAGCTAACGTCAGCCGAAAAGAAACAGAGTGTTCATGTTCATCTCACTCTCAAACTCACCATTCACTCTTATTCACTCTCACTCAATCACCCTTATTCATGCTCACTCATCCATAATCAATAATATTCAACTCCTATTTAAGTTGAAGGGGGGATGGTTAACTTTTTGGTCTATTTTTTTCATGTATTTATTATTTTTCTAGTTTCCTCCCTAGACCTCCATCACACTAAAAAAAAAAAAAAAAAAAAAACAAAAAAAAAAATCCTTTTTCAAGATATATTTGTGCATTTTTCGGTAGAAAAATTTACCTGCTGAAGGTTGGTTCCTCCTAAATTACAGGCTCGCTATCGCTCACCAGGAAAAACTAGACATCTAAATGACACGAAAAGTCTTAATATTGACAGACAAAAGGGGCGAAAGGTCTTAAAATCGCCAACCTAATGGGGCTATGCATGACGGAGAAGGGTGTCCAGAAAAACCGACCATCTCCCCTTAATCCTGCTTACTCACATCCTTAACTGAAACTCACCCAATTGACCACTTGCGAGTTTCAGGCTATAAGGAAGTTGGAGTTTTTTACATTGATATTTAGCAGAATTACCAGCTAAAATGCGGTTGTAGTGCATTAATAAATACAACTAAATTCAACATACGTTTTATCCATTAGATATCTAGATTATTATTGTATTTCTGTTTAATACCGATGTTTACGGCATCAACTTCCTTGTAGCTTGAAACTCGCAAGTGGTCAATTGCTCACTCACACTTACTCCGACTCTCTCACTCTCTCTCGTCTGTGGGTGATGGGTGAGCCTTTGACGGGTGAGTGACGGGTGAAGCATGGAAGAGGGGAGAGCAAAATATCCAGTGTTTTCAGTCTCTCTCGCTCTCTCTTTCCATTTTTTTTCTCTCTCTCTCTCTTTCCATTTTTTTCTCTCTCTCTTTCCATCTTTCTCTCTCTCTCTCTCTCTCTCTCTCTCTCTCTCTCTCTCTCTCTCTCTCTCTCTCTCTCTCTCTCTCTCTCTCTCTCTATCTATCTCACACAACATTATACAGTTTTTCTCAATTATAGTTTCTCTCAGTCCATTTTTACATATCCAATCCTTCAAAGTCACCCAAACACATTTCAAATCGCTCATCAGTCAATCCTACACCTATCTACCTCATACTCACCTATCTACCTCATACTCACCTATCTACCTCATACTCACCTATTTACCTCATACTCACCTATCTACCTCATACTCACCTATCTACCTCATACTCACCTATCTACCTCATACTCACCTATCTACCTCATACTCACCTATCTACCTCATACTCACCTATCTACCTCATACTCACCTATCTACCTCATACTCACCTAGCTACCTCATACTCACCTATCAACCTCATACTTACCTATCTACCTCATACTTACCTATTTACCTCATACTCACCTATCTACCTCATACTCACCTATCTACCTCATACTCACCTATCTACCTCATACTCACCTATCTACCTCATACTCACCTATCTACCTCATACTCACCTATCTACCTCATACTCACCTTATCTACCTCATACTCACCTTATCTACCTCATACTCACCTATCTACTCATACTCACCTTCTACCTCATACTCACCTTATCTACTCATACTCACCTATCTACCTCATACTCACTTATCTACCTCATACTCACCTAAATACTTTCTATCTTACTTATTCACCCTTACTCACTCATATTAACTTCCTTATTCACCCTTACTCACTCTTATTAACTTCCTTACTCACTCCTATTAACTTCCTTACTCACCCTTATTCACCCTTACTCACTCTTATTAAATTCCTTACCCTTATTCACCCTTACTCACTCCTATAAACTTCCTTACTCACCCTTATTACTTCCTTACTCACTCTTATTCACCCTTACTCACTATTATTCACTTCCTTACTCACCCTTATTCACTCTTAATCACTCTTACTCACCCTTATTCACTTTCTTACTCACCCTTGTCTGTGAGTGACGGGTGAAGACTTAAGGGAGGAGGGAGGGGGGGGGGGGGATCTCCAATGTTTACTGTTCTCCCCCGTAGACTTTTGTGGACACCCTGCCAACATAATAGTCGCAAGGCATTTAGGGTCGTTCTTGTATATATATTTACTCTTAGACATATCGATACATAGGGAAGTTATGTTAGTGTTAGTTTTGATGCTTTTCATAGGTTATAAATAGTTTTAATATAGCTAACTTGTTTAGCTTTTTCATGTATCTTTTCTGTGTATGTACTCTTAGAATGATCGATACATGTGTATGTGTTGGGTGATATTTTATACTTAAACACACGCACACACCACACACACCACACGCGCGCACACACACCACACGCGCGCACACACACCACACGCGCGCACACACACCACACGCGCACACACACACACATAATAAACCGTTTATTATTATTATTATTATTATTATTACACACCACACCACACACACACACACATACACACACCACACATATATATATATATATATAGTATACGATTTATATTGTTGTTTGTGTTTACATATTTGATCTTATATACTCATAGAATTATTATTATTATTACACACATGACTCAACCCTGATCGGTGTATTAACATAGATAGCCTTCTTCAGAGGGCCCATGATGAACCGAAACAGTCGTGTCTCTACAATTAAACCCAGCTTGATAGAGGTCTATGGAGGAAACTAATACAATAATCAAAAGCTACACAAATGAGCCAATAAATACGCCCATCATCCCCCCTTAAAGAGAGTCTCGGCCGCTGGTGGTGGTGACGGCAGCTATTTGTGGTGTCGCACTGAATTATGGAAGCTGTTCAATATTTTCCACCTTCCTCCGCCTCCACCACCGCTACCCGTCCTCTTCCTCCTCAGGGCGTGTCAGAGTGGCAGATGACGGGTACAGTCGCGGCCTAGCAAACAGGTACGATTTTAACACCTTTCGCCCCATTTCGTTGCCAATTTTAAGACCTTTCGTGCCATTTAGGTGTCTATTTTTTCCTGGCAAGCGATAGCAAGCCTGAAAATTGGTCTATTAGTTCGTATATTCCTTTATTTCTTAGTGTCCTTGCTAGACCTCCATCAAGCTTTAAAAAAAAAAAAAAAAAAACTCTAGACCCCCTTCAAGATAAATTTGTACTTTTTCGGTAGGAAAATGTACCGGCCAAAGGCCGGTTCCTCTTAAAATTTCAGGCTTGCTATCGCTTGCCAGGAAAAAAATCGACACCTAAATGGCACGAAAGGTCGTAAAATTGGCAACGAAATGGGGCGAAAGGTGTTAAAATCGCTAAACTAATGGGCCAAACGTCTTATAATCTCAAAACAAATGGGGCTTAACATGAGGGAGAAAGGCCGGTGACGTGTACAGTCGGGGCGTGTATCAAATAGGTACACTCGGCCGTATAAGTGATGTCTCGGCACCAAGTCTATGTTGATCAGTAATTGGTATCGGCAATATCGGCAACTTGATTTATTTCGTTTCGAGTGAGATATACAAACATGGTCCGACAACTTACCCACCCTATTCAACATCTGACAGACATCAATATAGCACATAGCGAGCCAAACTTGACATGACTTATTTGCGCTACCGTACAGTTAACTCCTGTCATTCGCGGAATATGAGAAATGGTAGTGATGTAATTCAATTTTTTTCCAATTGCTGTAGGAAACCGTAATTGCTTAGATTAGATTTGTTTATTTCATCCAGTTTCCATTTTATATATTGCAATTTATATCTAGGTGTGTATGATGGTTAACCCTTTCTGTACGGTGACGTCCTTTTCATCACATTCTGCCATCTATTGCACGATTTATTCAGCTCAGGAAGGATCTGTTTTAGCTAAATGTTTAAATGAGCTTCCTTTAGAACTCTAGGCGAGATTGTATCAGGTCCAGGCATTTTATTTACCTTGAGTTTATCTAAACAATTCAATACTTCTCTCTCTGTAACGGTGATATTGCTTAGAACATCTGAATTATCAATCCGAATCGGCGATGGTGTAGGGATATCACTGAGGTCTTCTGTTGTAGAAACTGATGCAAAGAAGGTATTGAGGGCATTACTCATTTGTACTTCGTCTTTGGTGTATTCTCCATTTTCATCGACTAACGGTCCAACAGTCGAAGTAACTACTTGTTTCTTTCGGATATAACTATAGAATTCTTTCGGGTTTGTTTTACTTTGATTCGCAATATGTAACTCTAGGGTCTTTTTACTTTGCTTAATTAACTTTTTGGCTTTGCGTCGTAGCTCTACAAATTTCACCCGTTCTTCGTCATTTTGTGAGGATTTTAATCTATCATTAGCAAATTTTTTAGCAAGCAGGCAGTTTGAAATATCTTTATTCCACCATTTTGGGTTATTATTATGGCCTGGATGCCGTATTTTCGATGGTATGCAGTCTTGCACTGCTTTTAGGTAAGTGGTTTCGAATAAATTCCAAGATGTATTTATGTCGTTATTGTTAATTAAAAAGCTCCAGTCAGTTTTTTTAAACGTAGCTCTAAGTTAATGAAAGTTTGCTTTCTTGAAATTAGGGACTTTTTCGATGCTACTATTTGGTTCGTTACTAGTAAAGTTTAAAGTGAAAGTTATCGTACGATGGTCGCTGTTACTGAATTCATCACCAACATTCAAATTCTCTATTAATTCTTCTTTTGTTGCAAGTACAATGTCAAGAACGTTATTACCACGGGTCGGTGTTTGAACAAATTGATAAAGCGAACTCTCTTGCAAGTTCGTATACAAGTCATGTCCGGAGTGTGAAGTAAGAGTATCGCCCCACTTGGTCGCAGGTAAATTAAAGTCGCCAAAAAATATGGTATCTTGTGAGTTACTTACATCTGCAATTTGTTCATAAATTTCTCGGTCAGTTTGCACTGATTGAGCTGGAGGTCTGTATATTAATGCAAGTATTATTTTTGTACCTTTATTATTCTTTATTAGCACAAAAGATGTGTCGACGTTCACAATTTGAGGTTTTGACAAGAGGGTCGGGTTAAGACTTTCTTTGATATAAAATAAAACGCCACCTCCATTTTTATTTATTCGGCTTTTCTCAAACATTACATAACCGGGAAGTGAATACTCTGCTAAAAAGTCTCTATCTACTGTATTGAGCCAAGATTCTGTTATACCAATCACATCATAATTTTCAGTAAACACTAGTTCCTCTAAATCTGAACATTTATTGCATATGCTACGAGCGTTTGCATAGAAAACCTTTAAAGTTGCGGTTTTAGAACTCACAGAACGTTCTTTAATCAAATTTTTGGTTCTGGTCGGATCTACATTTACATTCATGGCTGTCATCGGTCCTCGGTCGTTATCCCTGGCGGTTTTGAATTTGGGTCGTGTTGGTGGAGCTTTATCCAAATTCGCGGTTCTTGACAGATTAGCATTTAATTCCTTCGCAGGTTGCCGCCCTCGCTGTCTTCGGTCCTCCTTCCTGGTTGTCCTGTGCTGAGTCGATTTCTTCTCCGAAAATCCTTCACCGCATCGTTGAGAAGACGCCCAAAACGTGCTGCTCCCACCTGGTTCAGATGAACTCCATCGTCCGAAAACAAATAGTCATCGTAGTAGAAATTGTCCCAGGTGTCGACGAATCCCACGTTTTCCTTCCTGCAGAGGTTTGCTAGACAACGATTTGTGCTGGTGGCTATGTTGTAAAATCGGCTCTCTACACCAAGCCGGGGGACGATTCCTGAGACGATGAACCTTTGATGACTTCTCCTTAAACGACTTGATCAGCTGCTGGTACTTTAAAAGCAAATCTTCCGACTGGGTTCGCTGTACATCGTTGGATCCAACGTGGATGACGTACATTGTATGAGGAGGGGCCAGCTTAGATACTTCGTCAACTGCAGCAACTACGTCGTCCACACCACCACCAGGGATACAAAAACGCTTCCTAGTCTTAGGTGCTCTGGCGCAAAACTCTGTGAGCTGACCACGTATCATTGAGTCTCCCACGAGCCGGACTTCTTCTATTTCCGCTTCGTCATCTGAGTCTGTGAGTATCTGGAAGCGGTTTTGACACTCGGTAATCGGTATGGGTTTCCTGGTCTTGGGGCAAACGTTTTTCCTCACAACACGGAAGTTGTCTCTAGGGGGAAGAGTCACTATTTGTTTCTTGAGTATCGGAACCATCAGCTGAAATGGCTACTGCAGGCGTTGAATTGTTGGCAGTTGACATTGGGGCGTTGGTGGCTGCTGGAGTTGCGGTGACAATTGAAGTTTGTGGTACTCCAACGTTGAGTGTTACAAACTCTTGGAGTGATTCCAGCTTCATGGTGAGGACGTTGGTCTTGTTGTAGGCTTCATCTAATTTCACTGTCAAATTCTCTCGTTGCTGGCAGAGACGGCAGACTTGAAGATCGACAGTAGCAAACATGGACTCACCAAACCTACCGGCGCAGTTCGTACAAGTGCGAGGCATGGTAACAGTCAGTTTTCTTCAGATCACTTCACTCACTTAACTCACTTTAAAACACTTAACTCACTTTAAAACACTTCACTCACTTTAGAAACACTTCAATCACTTCAACCGAAAACAAATATGTTGAAATACACAACAATAGGTTATCAGGGGTGATAGCCTAACCGAAAACAAAAATTTGAGATCCACAGAATTAGGCTTCCAGGGGCGATAGCCTAACCAAAAGTTTAAAAAAATTGAAATACGCACCAATAGAGGTGTGGTGGAGTGGTCTGCCACTGGCCTGGTAATCCAAAGGTCCCGGGTTTCAAATCCCGATGTATCAATGGGAAGATTATTGGGATGGGATTTGTGCTGTACCTAGTATCAGTGCATTACCACAAGCCCACCGACACGTCAATAAAAATACCCTCATTGTTCCCTGAAATAGCACTGTATGAATATTCCCATATTCAAAATATGATACAGGGGTGCAATGCCTGGTGAGTTATCTGCTCAACAGGTGGCGTTGTTGTGTGTAAGTGAGAGTCCGAGTGTAGGGGGTTAGACCGTGAAGCACGGGAACGAGGTGGCTTCAGAGATGGGGTCGTTTCGGGCCATGAGTGAGCACCGTGCCTCATGTGAAGGCAAGATGGCAGGTGCTCGTTGTACTCTACGTGCTTCATGTCTCACCCAGACTGGAACAAGACCTCACGGGCTTCACTGTTCATTGTAAGCGGTGAATGTTAAGGCTCTCAGCCTATGCCTGAGAGGAAGTAATTGGATATAGAAAAAAAAAAAAACAAAAAAAAAAAAGGCTACCAGCGTTGAATAGCCTAACCGAAAATAATAAAATTGAAATACGCAGAAATAGGCTACCAGGTGTGATAACCTAACTTTAAACAAATATATATATATAACAGAATATGTAACTAAATATACAATTCACCAAATAGAGATTATATAAAAATAAAGTGTGACTGCACACAAGGGGTTAATATACTGTATCAACAGATTGCCCTGGTGTCATTGTAGCCTAGTAAAGCAGTAGCCTACTCTTTTTAGCAAAACAAAAAAAGTGTATCAGTCAAAGGTTACTACAAGATCGTGCAAGCAACAACTAAAATTACAGATATATATAGCTACAGTAGGATACTAAATACAATATCTACTAGAGGGCTGGCTATAGGCTAGGCTAGGTTTGGATTAGGTTAAAAGCTTGGCAGGTTGGGTTAGGCTAGGTTAGTTTGTACAAATACCACCCTTAGCTTAAAGTAAAATCACTCTGAGGAGAAAAGTCAAGAATATATCTAGGGGAAAAAGATAAATGAATGCACTTAAATTTACTACAAAATTGGCTGAAATTTAATATGTACTGTATAATCCCCAACAAAAGTTTGTTTGCAAAATGGCGTCAGTGTTCGTCCCTGTAGGCAGGTTAGTTAGTACACAATATTGTTTATTAGCAAATTAATATGCAAAGCTTTACTTACATACAAGGCAGTTAAATTGATACTTACTACAGTAGGTAATGGGTAAAATTAGGGGCTACGATTTTATATCAATAAGAAGAGAGCGTTTGTTTACAAACAAAACAAACAAAGAACAACAGATGGCGCTAGTGGCGCCCTGTCCGAGCAGGAGTCTTGTGATAAACACAAAGTTTATCAGTCAATACACAGCGAAATGTCGTGCAGTGTTACTTACTAAGCTACGGGATGGATAACCCTCCGCTTAACCACCTCTCATGCACAAGAATAAGAGGACGAGTAGTTAATCCTAACCCTTAAGGGGAGATGGGGTTTTTTTTTCTGGACCTCCTTTCTACCTCATGTTATAGCCCCGTTAGCTTTGATATTTTAAGACGCTTACCCTATTAGTTGGGCGACTTTTCACCCCATTTGTGTGTCAATATTAGGACCGTTCGTGCTATTTAGTGTCGATTTTTTTTTCCTGGCGAGCTAAAGCAAGCCTGTAATTTTAGGAGGAACCGGCCTTCGGTTTTCTACTGATAAATGTACAAATATATCTCGAAGCAGGGTTTAGGGGTGTTTTTTTTTTTTAAGCTCGAGAAGGTCTAGGGGAGGAAACTAAAAAAATATAATGTTTGATCTCTCTCTCGCTCTCTCTCTCTTTCTCTTTCTCTTTTCCCTCTTCCCTAGTGGTTAAGGGCCATTAATTGCTCTTTCCATTCACATATGCATAGCCTACGTGAGTTGCAGTTGGGATGTGTGTACATGCTTAGATTGATGTGCAGGATTCGAAGTTGCATAATAAATCGTAGGCAGTGTCCACCATCCTTTAACTGTTTTCGTGGTGCGATGCATAAGGTGTTGATTTTAGGTGTGAGCGTCCTGGGTTCGAATCCACAGACTGCCACATGTGTTTGTAAATTTCATTAATCGATTTTAGGAGTATAGTTGGTTGTTGGACTAACATAATAATTGATATTGGTTCAGGAGTAATTTATCGATAGGACTACCCTAGTGGTTAAGGCCCATTAATTGCTCTTTCCATTCACATAAGCATAGCATACGTGAGTTGCAGTTGGGATGTGTGTACATGCTTAGATTGATATGCAGGATTTGAAGTTGCATAATAAATCATAGGCAGTGTCCATCCTTAACTGTCTTCGTGGTGCGATGCATAAGGTGTTGATTTTCGGTGTGAGCGTCCTGGGTTCGAATCCACGGACTGCCACATGTGTTTGTAATATTTCATTAATCGATTTTAGGAGTACATAAGAACATAAGAAAATGGGAGTCTGCAGAAAGCCATCGGCCCATACAAGGCAGATCCCTGTCACACCAACCCCATTACAAGGCCCAATTATAGGCCCAACTCACTAATACCTTGAGTACTGATCGACCCCACCAAAACGGTCAGAGATTAACACAAGATAACGGGGTCTGCTGAGGCCGATTGGCCCACACCTGGTAGATCCCCCTCACACCAACCCATCTCATCCATATGCCTATCTAATGTTTCTTAAAGCTCCTATCGTTCTTGATCCCACTATATCACTTGGTAGCCTATTCCACCCATCTACAACTCTGTTACCAAACCAATATTTGCCTATATCTTTTTTGAAACGAAATTTATCTAATTATAACCATTTGTTCGAGTTCTTTCGCTATCACTGAGCTTCAGTACATTTTCTATGTCTCCTTTATTTACCCCATGAACCACTTGAACACTTCTATCATATCCCCTCTAAACTCTGCGTCTTTCTAACGAATGTAAGCAAATTTGGTTCAACCTTCTTCATATGGTAGATTTCTAATATTATGAATCATTTTTGTCATTCTTCGCTGTACTCTCTCCAAGGAATCTATATCCATTCTGTAATAAGGACACCAAAATTGGACAGCATAATCCATATGAGGTCTCACTAATGACAAGTAAAGTTTCAAGATAACATCGGCAGTTCTGTTACTCACACTCCTAGAGATGAACCCGAGAATCCTGTTTGCCTTATTACGAACGCTTATACACTGTTTTCTAGGCTTCAAATCATTGATAACAAACACACCTAGATCTTTCGCAGTCTGATTTTCTAATTCTAAATTAGCTAGTTTATATTTAACATTTATTTTGTTTGCATCTTCCCTATCTTTAATACCTTGCATTTCAATGTTAAACTTCTTCTGCCCAATATACTGACCATTCATGTAAGGTATCTAGATCCCTTTGGAGGCACTCTATATCGCTATCTGAATCAATTAATCTCCCATTTAGTATCGTCTGCGAATTTACTTATCCTACTAGTTATACCTAAATCTAGGTCATTTATGTATATAAGAAACAACAGGGGACCTAATACCGATCCCTGGGGGACACCACTTTTGACTGCTCCCCCTCTGACTTGGTACCCATTTATGCTGACTCTCTGTTTCCTACCAATTAGCCATGACCTAATCCATCCCAACAACGACCCTCCTATTCCATGTGCCTCAACCTTTCTCATCAATCTCTCATGAGGGACTGTCCGAAAGCTTTACTGAAATCTAAATAATAATATCATATGACTTGTCATTATTACTGCTTCATATACGTCTGAGAAAAAGCTAAGCAAATTAGTAAGGCAAGAACGTCCCTGAGTGAATCCATGCTGAGAAGAATTTATTAAGTTAAATTTTACTAAGTGGCTTCTAATTTTACAGCAATAATAGACTCTAGCAACTTTCCTATGATTGATGTGAGACTAATGGGACGGTAATTGGAAGCTATCGATTTATCACCTTTTTTTGAAGATCGGAACTACATTTGCAAGCTTCCAAGCTTCTTTAACTAAACCTGTTTCTAATGACTTGTTAAATAAAAATGCTAATGGGCTACTTAACTCATCTCTGCATTCTTTTAATACTCTAGCATATATCTCGTCAGGACCAGGCGATTTTTGAGGTTTCAGTCTTTCAATTCATAAGCACATCATTTCTACTATACTAACTGTACTTAACATATTTTCTATACTAAGAAAGTAGAGTTGGTTGTTGGAAGGAACATAATAATTTCAATTGTGGGAGGGGGGACATTATTTGTTACCGACACTTTTCCTTCATTGTTTCCTGACACAGAAAACAAAAAGAAAAACATTCATAATCACCCCTCTTTATAAAAAAAAAAAAAAAAAAAAAAAAAAAAAAAAAAAATCCCACCCCTTTCCCATTCTTAAGTAAGCCATTTTAGATTTACAGAAGAGTGACCATTACTTGCATTACTGCATGTCCACAAACATTTCAGTAATGCAAGCATGTTTCCTTTTTTTTTTTTTTTTTTTTTTTTTTTAAGGCGACAGTTACAAAGTGGTGTACAGTCGCGCTAATAAGTGATGTCTCGGCACCAATTATGTTTTGATCAATAATTGGTATCAGCAATATTACACATGATTTCTTCTTGTTGAGTGAGATATACAAACATGTTCCTTCACTTTCCCACCCTATTCAACATCTGACAGACATTAATACAGCACAGAGCGAGCCAAACGTAATGACAGCTGGGACATGACTTATTAGCGCCACTGTACAAATCTTATTCTAGTTACCTTCTAGTTTATCTTATATATTGATACTCAGTTTCTTTTCAACTGACGGCACATTGCAAGTTCCCCAAGATTTCTCCATTGTTTGAAGACTTTGCAATGAATTATGGTGCTAATTATATACACTTGGTCTTGACATGATGCAGAGATATTGTAGTTTCATATTTGCCCATTAAGGGGAGGTTTTTAGTGTGTTTCCTAGATTCCATCAAGCTTGAAATTACACCCCAAGACCCTCTCCAAGAAAATTTGTACATTTTTCGGTAGAAAAATGTCCCGGCGAAGGCCGGTTCCTCTTTACAGGCTCACTATCCCTCGCCAGGCAAAAAATCGACACCTAAATGGAATGAAAAGTCTTAGAATTGACATACATGGGGTGAAAGTTCTTAAAATCGCCAAACTAAGGGGGCGAACGGTCTTAAAATCAAAAAAGCAATGGGGCTACAACTTGAGGAGAGATAAGGGGTAAAGAAAAAAATCCCTCGAGTGGAAACTCTCCCCGTAAGTATCGAGAAATTAGCTTTTAAGGATTCAATTGAGGCTAACGTCAGCCGGTGCAAAGAAACAGCAGTGTTTCATGTTCATCTCACTCTCAAACTCTACCATTACACTTCTTATTTCACTCTCACTCAATCACCCTTATTCATGCTCACATCATACCTACTCATTCATACTCAATAATATTCAAATCCTAGATTTAAGTTAGAGGGGGAGGGGTTAGGGTTTACTTTTTGGTCTATTTGTTTCATGTCATTTAATTATTTTTCTAGTTTGCTCCCTAGACCTCCATCACTTTAAAAAAAAAAAAAAAAAAATCCTCTTTCAAGCTATATGGACATTTTTCGGTAGAAAAAGTGTACCTGATGAAGGTTGGTTCCTCCTAAATTACAGGCTCGCATCGCTCACCAGGAAAACCGACATCTAAATGACACGAAGTCTTAAATCATTGACAGACAAAAGGGAGGGAAAGGTCTTAAAACTCGCCAACCTAAGGGAGGCTATGCATGAGGGAGAAGGGTGTCCAGAAAACCGACCATCTCCCCTTAATCCTGCTTACTCACATCCTTAACTGAAAAACTCACCAATTGACCACTTGCGAGTTTCAGGCTATACGGAAGTTGGAGTTTGTTTTAAATTGATATGAAGCAGCATTACCAGCTAAAATGTGGTTGTAGTACATTTATAAATACAACTAAAATTAAACCATAAGTTGTATCCATTAGATATCTAGATTATTATTGTATTTCGTTTAATACCGATCGGTTACGGCATCAACTTCCTTGTAGCCTGAAACTCGCCAGTGGTCAATTGCCTCACTCACAAGTACCTCCGACTCTCTCACTCTCTCTAGTCTGTGGGGGAGGGTGACCTTTGGCGGCTGTGGAGGACGGGTGAAGCATGGAAGAGGGGAGAGCAAAATATCCAGTGTTTCAGTTCTCTCTCGCTCTCTCTGCCATTTCTTTTCTCTATTCTCTTTCCATGTTTTATCTCTCTTTCCATCTCTCTCTCTCTCTCTCTCTCTCTCTCTCTCTCTCTCTCTCTCTCTCTCTCTCTCTCTCTCTCTATCCATCTCACACAACATTATACAGTTTTTCTCTTTATAGTAGTTTCTCTCAGTCCATTTTTACATATCCAATTCCTTCAAAGTCACCAAACACATTCCAAAAATCGCTCATCCGTTCAATCCTACACCTATCCTACCTCATACTCACCTATCTACCTCATACTCACCTATCTACCCTCATACTCACCTATCGACCTCATACTAACTATCTACCTTTCTCACCTGCTACATATACCACATATCAACCTCATACTTACCTTATCTACCTCATACTTACCTATTTACCTCATAATCACCTATCTACCTCATACTCACCTATCTACCTCATACTCACTTAATTACATCATTACTCACCTATCTACCTCATACTCACTATTTACCTCATACCACCTCCTACCCTCAACCACTTATCTACCTCATACTCACCTATTCTACCTCATACTCACCTATCTACCTCATACTCACCTATCTACCTCATTATCACCTTATCTACCTCATACTCACTATCTACCTCATACTCACTTATCTACCTCACTCAACAAATACTTTCTATCTTAATATTAACCCTTACTCACTCATATTAAACTTCCTAATTCACCATTACTCACTCTTATTAACTTCCTTACTCACTCCTATGAACTTCCTTACTCACCCTTATTCACCCTTACTCACTCTTATTACATTTCCTACCCTTATTCACCTTACTCACTCCTATAAACTTCCTTACTCACCCTTATTACTTCCTTACTCAATCTTATTCACCCCTTACTCACTAGTATTCACTTACTTTACTCACCCTATTCAATCTTAATCACTCTTACTCACCCTTATCACTTTCTTACCACCTTGTCTGTGAGTGACAGGTGAAGACTTAAGGGAGGAGGGAGGGGGGGGCGGGGGATCTCCAATGTTTAAAGTTCTCCCCCGAGATATACTTTTTGTGGACACCCTGCAAACTAATAGTCGCAAGGCATTTAGGGTCGTTCTTGTATATCTATTTACTCTTAGACATATCGATACAATAGAGGAAGTTATGGTAGTGTTATTTGATGCTTTTCATAGGTTTATAAATAGTTTTAACTACTTCAGACATATTATGTTCCAATAAGTCCGAGAAGGCGGGAGCCCAGGATCATTGCCACTGCCTCGCAATACACTCACAACAACACTGCGGCCGTTAGAAAATTTCGGAGGAGGCTGAGGTTGCCACCAACGGTGTTTTAGAGTAAGCTAACTTATCGGACTTACTGAGCTCATATGACGGCCAAAAAATCGCCGTCATTAAATTATTGGAGAGGGCATGGAGATAAGTCCATATGAACGATCGAATTCATATGCGTTTTTGGTTATAAGGTCCATATGAGCGATCGCGTCATATATGTCCAAGGAGTTAATATAGCTAAACGTTTAGCTTTCATGTATCTTTTCTGTGTATGTACTCTTAGAATGATCGATACATGTGTATGTGTTGGGTGATAATTTATACTTAGACACACGCACACACCACACACAACACACATCACATGCACCACCACACACGCGCACACATACACACAACACACAACACGCATACACACAACACACACGCACACAACACACACGCACACACCACACATACACACAACACACATATATTAATATATATGTTGATTTGTATTTGTTGTTTGTCTTTACATATTTTGATCTTATATACTCATAGAATTATTATTATTTAGATTAAACACATGACTCAACCCCTGATCGGTGTATTAACATAGATAGCCTTCTTCAGAGGGCCCATGATGAACCGAAAAGGTCGTGGTTGGGTTTCCCCCCACTTTTTACAAGTAAACCCAGCTTGATAGAGGTCTATCTAGGAGGGCGGAAACTATACAATAATCAAAAGCTACACAAATGAGCCAATAAATACGACCATCATCCCCCCTTAAAAGAGAGTCTCGGCCGCTGGTGGGTGGTGACGGCAGCTATTTCTGCCGGCCCACACTGAATTATGGAAGCTGGTAAATATTTTCCACCTTCATCGCCTACCCACCGCCTACCCGTCCTCGTCTCCTCCGGGCGTGGTCAGGAGTGGCAGATGACGGGTACAGGCGCGGCCTAGCAAACAGGTACGATTTTAACCACAGCTTTCGCCCCATTTCGTTGCCAATTTTAAGCCTCTTCGTGCCATGTAGGGGTCTATTTTTTCCTGGAAAGCGATAGCAAGCCTGAAAATTGGTCTATAGTTCGTATATTCCTTTACTTCTTAGTGTCCTTGCTAGACCTCCATCAAGCTTTAAAAAAAAAAAAAAAAAAAAACTCTGACACCCCTCAAGATAAATTTGTACTTTGTCGGTAGGAAAATGTACCGGCCAAAGGCCGGTCCTCCTCTTAAAAATTTCAGGAGTGGCTATCGCTTTGCCAGGAAAAAAATCGACACCGAAATGCAGCGAGGAAGGTCGTTAAAATTGGCAACGAAATGGGGCGAAAGGTGTTAAAAATCGGCTAAACTAAGGGGCCAAACGTCTTATAATCTCAAAACAAATGGGGATTAAAACGATGGGAGACAGGACGGTGACGTGTACAGGTCGGGGCGTATCAAATAGGTACACTCGGCCGTATGAAGTGATGTCTCGGCACCAAGTCTATGTTGATCAGTAATTGGGTTCGGCAATATCGGCAACTTGAAATTTATTCGTTTCGAGTGAGATATACAAACATGGTCCGACAACGTACCCACCCTATTCAACATCTGACAGACATCAAGATAGCACATAGCGAGCCAAACTTGACATGACTTGATTTGCGCTTACCCGTACAGTTAACTCCTGTCATTCGCGCGGGAATATGCGAAATGTGTAGGGATTTGTAATTCAATTTTTTACCAATGGCTGTAGGAAACCCGTATTGCTTATAGTAGATGTGTTTATTTTCATCCAGTTTGCCATTTTATCTATTGCAATTTTACATATCTAGGTGTATGATGGTAACCCTTTCTGTACTGGTGACGCCCTTTTCATCACATTCTGGCAACGATAGACGTTTTATCAGCTAAGGAGAGGATAGGTTTTAGCTAAAATGTGTAAATGAGCTTCCTTTAGAAAACTCTAGGCGAGATTGTATCAGGTCCAGGCATTTTATTTACCTTGGAGTTTCTCTAAAAAATTCAATTACTTCGCTCTCTGTAACGGTGATATTGCTTAGAACATCTGAATTATCAATCCGAAATCGGCGATGCTGTAGGGATATCACTAAGGTCTTCTGTTGTTGAAATTGATGCAAAGAAAGTATTGAGGGCATTACTAATCTATACTTCGTCTGTGGTGTATTCTTCCAGTTTCATCGACGTAACGGTCCAACGAGTCGAAGTAACTACTTGTTTCTGTTCGGGATATAACTATAGAATTCTTTCGGGTTTGTTTTACTTTGATTCGCAATATGTAACTCTAGGGTCTTTTTACTTTGCTTAATTAAACTTTTTGGCTTTGCGGTCGTAAGCGCTACAAATTTCACCCGTTCTTCGTCATTTTGTGAGGGATTTAATCTATCATTAGCAAAATTTTAGCAAGCAGGCAGTTTGAAATATCTTTATTTCCACCATTTGGGCTTAGTATTATGGCCTGTGCCGTATTTTCGATGGTATGCAGTCTTGGAACTGCTTTTAGGTAAGTGGTTTCGAATAACTTACAAGATGTATTTATGTCGGGTATTGTTAATTAAAAAGCTACAGTCAGTTTTTTTAAAACGTAGCTCTAAGTTAATGAAAGTTTGCTTTCTTGAAATTAGGGACTTTTTCGATGCTACTATTTGGTTCGTTACTAGTAAAGTTTAAAGTGAAAGTTATGTCGTACGATGGTAGCTGTTACTGAATTCATCACCAACATTCA
The DNA here is from genome assembly GCA_032716605.1 of Paralithodes platypus. Lineage (NCBI taxonomy): Eukaryota > Metazoa > Arthropoda > Malacostraca > Decapoda > Lithodidae > Paralithodes > Paralithodes platypus. The sequence continues at coordinate 9,370,042 of CM064483.1, read as the reverse complement.
AATTCTCTATTAATTCTTCTATTTGTTGCAAGTACAATGTCCAAGAAAGTTAGTACCAACGGGTCGGTGGTTTGAACAAATTGATAAAGCGAAACTCTCTTGCCAGTTCGGTATAACAAGTAATGTCCGGAGTGTGAAGTAAGAGTATCGCCCCACTTGCAGTCAGAGGTAAAATTACAAGTCGCCAAAAAAATATGGTATCTGGTGAGTTACTTACATTCTGCAATTTGTTCATAAATTCTTAGGTCAGTTTGCACTGATTGAGCTGGAGGTCTGGATATTTAAATGCAAGTATTATTTTTGTACCTTTATTATTCTTTATTAGCACAAAAGATGTGTCGACGTTCACAATTTGAGGGTTGGACAAGAGGGTCGGGGTTAGACTTTCTTTGATATAAAATAAAACGCCACCTCCATTTTGATTTATTCGGCTGTGCTCAAACATTACATAACCGGGAATGTGAATACTCTGCTGAAAAAGTCTCTATCGACTGTATTGAGCCAAGATTTCTGTTATACCAATCACATCATAATTTTCAGTAAACACTAGGTCCTCTATATCTGAAAATGTATTCCGTATGCTACGAGCATTTGCATAGAAAACCTTTCAAGTTGTGGTTTTAGAACTCACGAAACGTTCTTTAATCAAATTTTTGGTTCTGGTCGGATCTACATTTGCGTTCATGGCGGTTCTCGGTCCTCGGGCGTTAGCCCTGGCGGTTTTGAATTTGGGTCGTGTTGGTGGAGCTTTATACAAATACGCGGTTCTTGACAGAGTAGCATTTTAATCCTTCGAAGGTTGCCGCCCACGCTGTCTCTCGGTCCTTCCTTCATGGTTGTCCTGTGCTGAGGCGATTTCTTCTCCGAAAATCCTTCACCGAATCGTTGAGAAGACGCCCAAAACGTGATGGCTCCCACCTGGTTCAGATGAACTCCATCGTCCGAAAACAAATCGTACATCGTAGTAGAAATTGTCCCAGGTGTCAGACGAATCCCACGTTTTATTCCTGCAGAGGTTTGCTAGACAACGAGTTTGTGCTCGGTGGCTATGTTGTACAATCGGCTCTATACACCAAGCCGGGGGACGATTCCTGAGACGATGAGCATTGATGACTGTTTTACTTAAACGACTTGATCAGCTGCTGTTACCTTAAAAGCAAATCTTCCGACCCGGGTCGCTGTACGTCGTTGGATGCAAGGGGGAGGACGTACATTGTATGAGCAGGGGCAAGCTTAGGATACTTCGTCAACTGCAGCAAACTACGTAAGTCCCACACCACCACCAGGGATACAAAAAACGCTTCCTAGTCTTAGGGGCTATGGCGCAAAACTCTGTGAAGCTGACCACGTATCATTGAGTCTCCCACGAGCCGGACTTATTCTATTTTCCGCCGCGTCGTCATCTGAGTCTGTGAGTATCTTGGAAGCGGTTTTGACCACTCGGTAATCGGTTATGGGTTTCCTGGTCTTGGGGCAAACGTTGTTCCTCACGACACGGAAGTTGTCTTGAGGGGGATGAGAGTCACTATGTGTTGTGAGTATCGGAACCATCAGCTGAAATGGCTATTGCAGGCGTTGAATTGTTGGCAGTTGACATTTGGGGCCGTTGGTGGCTGCTGGAGTTGCTGGGGTGACAATTGAAGTTTGTGGTACTACAAACGTTGAGTGTTACATAAACTCTTGGACGTTGCATTCCAGCTTCATGGTGAGGACGTTGGTCTTGTTGTAGGGCTACTCATATAATGTCACTGTCAAATTCTGCCCGTTGCTGGCCAGAGACGGCCCAGACTTGAAGATCGACAGTTAGTAGCAAACATGGACTCACCAAACATACCGGCGCAGTTCGTACAAGTGCGAGGCATGGGAACAGTCAGTTTTCTTCAGATCAATTCACTCACTTAACTCCCACTTTAAAACACTTAACTCACTTTAAAACACTTCACTCACTTTAGAACCACACTTCAATCACTTCAACCCGAAAACAAAATATGGTGGGAAATACACAACAATAGGTTATCAGGGGTGAGAGCCTAAACCGAAAACAAAAAATTGAGATCCAACAGAATTAGGCTTCCAGGGGCGATAGCCTAAACCAAAAGTTTATTAAAAAAATTGAAATACGCACCAATAGGGGAGGTTGTGGTGGAGTGGTCTTGCCACTGGCCTGGGTAATCCAAAGGTCCCGGGTTCAAATACCGATTGTATCAATGGGAAGATTATTATGGGGCTGGGAATTTGTGCTGTACCTAGTATACAGTGCATTCACCACAAGCCCACCGAAACGTCAATAAAAATACCCTCATTGTTCCCCTGATTAAATTAGCACGGTATGAATATTCCCATATTCAAAATATGCTACAGGGGTGCAAAGCTGGTGAGTATCTGGCAACAGGTGGCATTGTGTGTGTGTGTAAGTGTGAGAGTCCGAGTGTAGGGGGTTAGACCCGTTGGAAGCACGGAAAGAGGTGGCTTCAGAGATGGGGTCGTTTCGGGCCATGAGGTGCAGCACCGTGCCTCATGATGAAGGCAAGATGGCAGGTGCTCGTTGTAACTCTACGTCTGCTTCACATGTGCTCACCCCTTAGAACTGGAAAAAGACCTCACGGGCTTCACTGTTCATTGTTTAAAGCGTTGTGAATGTTAAGGCTCTCAGCCTATGACCTGAGAGGAAGTAAGTTGGAATATAGAAAAAAAAAAAAAAAAAAAAAAAAAAAAAAGGATACCAAGCGTTGAATAGCCTAACCGAAAATAAGAAAATTGAAATACGCAGAAATAGGTAACAAGGTGTGATAACCTGAACTTTAACACAAATAATATATATATAACAGAATATGTAAACTAAAGATACAATTTAACCAAATAGAGATTATATAAAAAAATAAAGTGTGACTGCACACAAGGGGTTAATATACTGTATCAACAGATTGCCCTGGTGTCACTGTAAGCCTAGTAAAGCAGTAGCCTACTCTTTTGAGATAAAACAAAAAAGTGTATCAGGCAAACGTTACTACAAGATCAGTGCAAGCAACAACTAAAATTACAGATAATATATAGATACAGTAGGATACTAAATACCAATATCTACTAGAGGGCTGGCTATAGGGCTAGGCTAGGTTTGGAAGTTAGGTTAAAAGCTTGGCAGGTTGGGTTAGGCTAGGTTAGTTTGTATACAAATACCACCCTTAGCTTAAAGTAAAATCACTCTGAGGAGAAAAAGTCAGGAAAATATCTAGGGGAAAAAGATAAATGAATGCACTTAAATGTCCTACAAAATTGGCTGGAATTTAAGATGTAGAATCACCCCCAAAAAAAGTTTGTTTACACAATGGCGTCGGCCGATTCGTTCCTGTAGGCAGGTTAGTTAGTACACAATAATTGTTTATTAGCAAATTAAGGTATGCAAAGCTTTACTTACATACAAGGCAGGTAAATTGATAATACTACAGTAGGTAATGGGTATAAAATAGGGGGGCTACGATTTTTATATCAAATAAGAAGAGAGCGTTTGTGTACAAACAAAAACAAACAACGAACAACAGATGGCGTTAGTGGCGCCCGGTCCGAGCAGGAGTCTTGTGATAAACACAAAGTTTATCAGTCAATACACAGCGAACGTTGGTGCAGTGTTACTTACTAAGCTACAGGATGGTTAAAACGTGCTCTTAACCACCTTTCATGCACAAGAATAAGGCGGGAGACGACGTTAATCCTAACCCTTTACGGGGGGATGGGGTTTTTTTTCTGGACCTCATCTCTACCTCATGTTTAGGCCCCGTTCGGGGCCTTTGATATTGTAAGGACGCTTACACTATTAGTTGGGAGACTTTTCACCCCCAGGTTTCTTTGGCAATATTAAGACCTTTCGTGCGATTTAAGTGTCGATTTTGTTTTTCCTGGCGAGCGGTAGCAAGCCTGTTATTTGGGGAGGAACCGGCCTTCGGCTGGGCCCATTTTCCACCGAAAAATGTACAAATATATCTAAAAGTAGGGTCTAGGCCGTCTAGGGGATTGTTTTTTTAAGCTCGATAGAAGGTCTAGGGAGAGGAAACTAAAAAAATATAAAAATATTTGATCTATATCTCTCTCTCCTCTCTCTCTTTCTATGTCTCTTTCTCTTTCCCTTCTTCCCTGAGTGGTTAAGGCCCCATTAATTGCTCTTTCCATGAACATAGGGCATAGCCTACGTGAGTTGCAGTTGGGCTGTGTGTACATGCTTAGATTGATGTGCAGGATTCGATTAGTTGCATAATAAATCGTAGAGCGCGTGTTCCACCATCCTTTAACTGTCTTCGTGGTGCGATGCATAAGGTGTTGGAGTTTCGGGTTGTAAGCGTCCTGGGGTTCGAATCCACGGGATGCAACATGTGTTTGTAAATTTCAATAAATCGATTTTAGGAGGAGGAGTTGGTTGTTGGAAGGGAGAAACATAATCATTGATATTGGTTCAGGAGTAAGTTATCGAGAGGAACTTCCCTTTAGTGGTTCAAGGCCCCATTAATTGCTCTTTCCTTTAACATACTATGAATTATAGCCTACGTGAGTTGCAGTTGGGATTGTGTGTACAGGTACATGCTTAGATTGATATGCAGGATTTGAAGTTGCATAATAAATCGTAGGCAGTGTCAATCATCCTTTAACTGTCTTAGTGGGGCGATGCATATAAGGTTGATTTTCGGTGTTGAGCGTCCTGGGTACGAATTCCACGGACTGCAACATCGTGTTTTAAAATTTCATAAATCAATTTTAGGAGTACATAAGCAACATAAGGAACAATGGGATGTCTGCGAAAAAGCCGATCGGCCCATACGAGGCAGATCACTGTCACACCCAACCCCAATTACAAGGCCCAATTATAGGCCCAACTCACTAATACCTTGAGTACCTGATCGACCCCACCAAAAAACGGTCAGAGCTTAACACAAGATAAAGGGGTCGTATGCTGAGCAGCGATTGGCCCAACACCTGGTAGATCCCCCCTCACACCCAACCCATCTCATCCATATGCCTATCTAATGTTATCTTTAAAGCTCCCTATCGTCCTTGATCCCACTATATCACGGCGTAGCCTATTCCACCCATCTACAACTCTGTTACCAAACCCATATTTGGCCTATAATTTTTTGAAACGAAATTTATCTAGTTATAACCATTGTTACGAGTTCTTTCGCTATCACTGCAGCTTCAGTACATTTTGCATGTCTCCTTTATGTTAACCCACTGAACCACTGGAACCACTTCTATCATCTCCCCTCTAACTCTGCGTCTTTCGACCGAATGTAAAGCTAATTTGTTCAACCTTTCTTCATATGGTAGATTTCTAAATATTATGGATCATTTTTGTCATTCTTGCCTGTACTCTCTCCAAGGAATCTATATCCATTCTGTAATAGGGACACCCAAATTGAACAGCATAATTCATATGAGGTCCCAATAATGACAAGGTAAAGGTTTCAAGATAACAACGGCAGTTCTGGTTAATCACACTCCTAGAGCGAACCCGAGAATCCTGGTTGCCTTATTACGAAACGCCTTACGACACTGTTTTCTAGGCTTCAAATCATTGCTAAAAAAAAAACCTAGATCTTTCTCGCAGTCTGATTTTTCTAATTCTTAAATAAGATAGTTTATGATTTAACATTTATTTTTGTTTGCATCTTCCCGATCTTTAATACCTTGCGTTTATCAATGTAAACATTCATCTGTCAATATACTGACCATTCATGTAAAGAATCTAGAACCCTTTGGAGGAACTCTATATCACTATCCGAATCTATTAGTCTCCCCATTTTGTTATCATCTGCGACCAATTACTTATCCTCCTAGTTATAACTAAATCTAGGTCATTTATGTATATAAGAAACAACAGGGGACCTAATACCGATCCCTGGGGGACACCACTTTTGAACGCTGCTCCCCACTCTGACTTGGTACCATTTATGCTTGACGCTCTGATCCTACCAATAAGCCATGACCTAATCCATACCAACCACGGACCCTCCTATTCCATGTGCCTCAACCTTTCTCATCAATCTATCATGAGGGACTCTGTCGAAAGCTTTCACTGAAATCTAAATATATAATATCCTATGACTTGTCATTATCTACTGCTTCATATACCGTCTGAGAAAAAGCTAAGAACACATTAGTAAGGCAAGAAGAACGTACCTGAGGGAATCCATGCTGAGAAGAATTTATTAAGTTAAATTTTACTAACGTGGCTTCTAATTTTCCTAGCAAGAATAGACTCTAGCAACTTTCCGATGATTGGCTGGGAGACGAATGGGACGGTAAATTGGAATGCTATCGATTTATAACCTTTTTTGAAGATCGGAACTACATTTGCAAGCTTCCAAGCTTGGGAACTAAACCTGTTTCTAAGGACTTGTTAAATATAACAATGCCTAATGGGCACTACGTAAATCATCTCTGCATTGTTTTAATACTCTAGCATATATTCGTAAGGACCAGGCGATTTTGGAGGTTTCAGTCTGTCAAATTCCTGAAGCACAT
>CM064483.1:9160635-9363432 GCA_032716605.1 Paralithodes platypus | reverse complement strand
TGTGTGATAACCCGGGTTCGAATCCTGGTGGATCACATATATGCTTTCATTAGTTTCATTGGAGGTGTTTGGTGTTGTGGTGAAATTAATAAAACAAAAATATAGAATATCTGTGACCGGCTGTATGAGTCTGGGCAGAATAGAGTTGCAGGAAACAAGTGGCACAGTAATGGCGGTACATTTAACTGCCTTCATTACAGCCGAGCGGGGCAAGGGGAGAGGGAACAAAATAGATGGCTTGGATAATTAGCGGCCAGTCTCATTTTACGGCCAGAAGTTTTTTGTTGTTTTTTCAGTGCATTCAGTCTGTTATTGGTGAAGTTTGGTAGAGAGGCCATTTTTTCGTTTTTCGTTTGTTCGGGTGGCGTAGATATCGTATACTAACAGAGATCGGCCAACCTCTGCCATATTGGTGCCTTTGATGTCTTTAAACTCGCTTTACACTCAAATATATCCATATTCCATAATAAGCATTCGGCAATGCTGTTACAGGACAATATGGTTTGTTATTTGGATCTAAATTATACATAATCATAAATTAAATGCCATCTTGTTTTGATAATTACATCCGCAGAAAAAGATGGCCGATTTCTCTTCGTCCAGGATTTCTAGGGGGCCGTTGTTGTGTGGCAGCTGTTTTGGTGGTGGCGGAAATAAAAGGCTTTGTATTGCCCGCGCTTTTTTGAGCGGGAATTTTCTCAAGTTTGCGCGGGAAATAAAGTTGGGTATCGCTTATGCTAATAATAACTAGACTTTTTGGGGTTTGGTGGGTAAACAGTGTAATAAAGAGGCAAGTTGTTTTTTATAGTTAATCCAAAGTTGTTTTCCGTGTTTAGGCTTGCATCTATTTGTAAAGGTGAATTACAGGGATGAAAGAAAAAAAGAAATTTACTACAGGGTCATAACGTGGCATGAATAATACTATAATATGTATATGGGCAATATCAATATAATTCCATTAAACTCCAGAAGAAAGAAAAAATAGTTTATAGCGCTGTTGGCATCTGGACCGTCAGTTGAGAGAGTTCCAGGCTTCCAGCTGATTCATGTGACGAGTCTGAGTCGTTAACTCGTCTGAGTCTGACCGTCTCTGACGACATTGTATGTAAACATTGGATACTTGTCCCAATCACACACGCTTGTGGACAGGTCTGTTATTCTTATTTAGTACCTTTTAATTCAATACTCAAGCTCTGCAAAACATCGAACAAGGTCCTGAAGATGTGGTGCACATCAAGAAATAATCCAATCTCGCCAACATCACATACATACAGCGGTTTTTAATCCAGTGTTTTATCCTGGCCATGAGTCGAGGGAGGTCGCTTCCAAGGCCTATTTCTTAATGATAGTATCGTTTTCTGTTCATTTTATATATCGCAGTCCGTTGACTACATGGTGATTAAGCCAAATGTTGAGCTGTAAACATGCATACAATTTGTAAGAGTTTCTCACATAAAATAAAACAGATTCATCCATTTCCCGTGTCTAGTGTTCCCGTCATTGACAATAGTGACGTCATGGTAAACAAGCCAGTGCTCGCCACATAAAATAACTTGGATAAGCTATATTTCTATGTTGGTTTCGGGACCCATTGATGAATTTCTTCAGTATCATACCCCTAAAACCAAGCAGATCCCAATGGACATTGTAGTTTGAATAGGTTTCATCCCTGGAATTCACCTTTAATCTACATTTTAGAATATGGGCAAAGTATGAGGCTCTTTCTTAATTTCCAAATGTTTGAGATTATAGTATAGCAGATTAGACTAAGTGCATAGGTAAACCTATAGAAAATCCTATTTGCATTTTATATTAGTTGTCATTAGATTTTAACTAGGCCTAGGCCTATAGCCTATTATCATAATTTAGACTACGTGGAAATATACAGATAATAAAGTCTACTATCTCAAAAATATTCAATTACTCAGTTCTACCTAAACAAAATAAAAAACGTCTACTGATAGGCCAGACTGATAGAAAGTAAAACATCATCGTATACTGTGCTGAAATATTTAATAAACTAGGCTAGTTTGAAGTCTTATTTTCCATGTATCTCCACCATAATACAGTAGGCTTATTATGCCTATACAGTATAGCCTACTTGTTATCTATCCTTAAGGGGAAACTTGTTCTTTATTGTTTCCTCATGACCCCTTTTCGAGTAATATTTGTGCATTTTTCTGCAAGAGATTGTACCGGCCAAAGGCCGGTTCCTCCTAAATTGCAGGCTCGCTAATCGCTATCACTCGCCAGGAAAAATGTTGCACCTAAATGATAAGACATTTCTTAAAATTGACGTAGAAATGGAGCGAAAGGTCTTTAAACTACCAAACTAATGGAGCTAGCGTCATAAAATCTCAAAACTAATGGGTCTAAACATGAGGGAGAACGGGGTCCAGAACACTCCCAAGTACCCCAACTCCGGCTACCTAACCCATAACATGCACCTACATCACGCCAGAGTCTTCTAGGTTACGTCTAAATTACACTGCATCACACACACCCCTCCAACACACACACGCACACACATACATACCCCTCCAACACACACACACACCTCCAACACACACACCCCTCCAACACACACAGGGTGTCAATCCACAAAATATGAATTGTGTTATCATTATAGCGCGACGGAGCGGCGAAGGCGCGAGCTCTAGGGGGGTCCGGGGGCATCCCCCCCCCCCCCCCCCCGGATTTTTTGTTTTTGAGAATTTAGGTGTCTAAAACAGTATTTCCTGCAATCTAAAAGTAATCAAGATGGAACATATGGAGACCAAAATTGTGTCAATTTAGCCTAGCCTTTTTTTTTTTTTTTTTCTTAAAAGAAAGAAAAAAAGGTTGGGGGAGTTTCTGTTATCATTATACAAAAAGTTCATTTGCGTTATCACTCAAAAAAACAGCGTCGTTTGACACCCTGAACACACACCCCACACACCCCTCCAACACACACACACGCACCCCTCCAACCATAGAGCCTCCAACACACACACTCACACACCTCCAACACACACACACACTTTTCCAGACCACTTACATCATGTACACACACACGCGCCTACACACACACTCACGTCACCCCTACACATAATTATCTCCATTGCCTTTTTTATGTATTTATTTATTATGTGTCCCCATACTTTTTATTGAAGCTTTCAGTCTGCATAAGTTGTTGTATGTAATGTACTGCAATATATTCTATTTTTTATTAATTTCACCACACCACCAAACACCTCAATGAAATTAATGAAAGCATATATGTGATCCACCGGCATTCGAATATATAGTATATATATATAATTAAATAGCATAATTGTCTGCCTTAACCCCATCCTTTGGATGAAACATGAAAACTGTTAAATGTAATATTTATTTATTTATTTGTAGCCTATACTGTACAGGCAAACACGGTAATTAGTAATTTGTGGAAGTGTAAATCAGTTGAGGTGCTAGATCCCGAAACTTCACGAATCGGTATCATCCAACAGGGCAGTTTTTAGTATATAAGCTCCTATAAACAGATTTTAAGTGAAAAAGATAAGGTAGGATTTTTCTATTAATATTTGAAAAATATCGAAATCTATTGAAAATCTAATGGCAAAGGTTGTTACGAAGAAATTACATCAACACAACAATTCAAATAATGTTTTGTAGATTATAATTATAAGTAACACCCCGTTCTTAACATTAATCATCAATTACAAACCCCAATGTACTGTACTTGAATAAACTAATGAAAGCATATGGTCCTCCCGGGATTCGAACTCGGGACACCACACCCAAAACATAAGCACCTAAACCATTACACCACCAACACAGTTAACGGTTGAGTACACGATCACGATTAATATACATTTTCGAATTTTGGATATCAATCTAATCATGTAGCCTACTCAGACCCAACTGCATTATGGAAAGCGTAATGTTTTAGTTAAAAACCCTCTCGAATGGTACTGAGTTTCGGACTGGAAGAGGAGGGCTACTTTGTGATGGTCGAAGGCTTGGATTATTCCAATTCCTTGTTTGTAGACACTGCATGTCACTGTCCCAAGAACCAAATGTGTTCAAGAACGGCGGTGGAGAATGTGATGCTTAGATAGTCACATGAATGATAGACCTGTGTGTAAAAGGAGTGTAAGACATGTGGACCAATTGCATATATTTGTATTCTTACGTTCTAAAATGTTGCAGGTGCTGAATGGGATTGAGTTTCGTCCATTCACGTCGTATGCTCGGTCGGTGCTGACGGTGAATGCCACGTCCACGGCCAACTACACCTGCTCGGCGGAGAATGTGGTGCAGGGCCGACACAACACAGATACCAGAACCTTCACCGTCTCTGTTGTACACCCTGTTAGTCGTGAGTATAGGCCAGGGCGCTCCAAAGTGTTGTCCTGTTTATATTATTTCAGTTGTTATTTATCTGTTGAATACATACATACATAGCTGCGTGGCTAACTCAGTGGTACTGTTCCCGCCTGCTACCTAGCAGACCCGGGTTCAAATCTCGCTCAGGTTGGTGAAGATTTTCTGAGACATAGCCGGTGGTTACCATCTCCCTTGAGCAAGGAGATGGGTAATTGTCAGATAATAATGTCTAGTAAGTGGGACAATACGATTCAAAGACTCAGATCCTGTATACTACAATTATAATTAAATACATAATATATGAATACATAAATTTATAGATCGAGTGCTCCACATGGAGTGCGGTTCTGGCCTCATGTACTTATGGCGGCACTCCAGGCAACCCTGTTCAGACCTGCCTCACTTGTCATTTTATTTTGTATTCAAGATCAAAATGTGCCCACGTCTTTCTTGGTCTTCCCCTTGGTGCAGCTCCCCCCAATGTTCACAGACTTGCATCTTTGCACTCAACTTAGTTCATCCATCCTCTCCACATGCCAGAACCATCCAAGCGTGCTATAGGTAGCGCCAACGAACTTGACAATTATCTCGATCCCAGACCTCTTCGTAACTCAAAAGGGCCTTGAGCAAACTGGCTGTAAATTTCCACATCTATTTCCTGGTGGACTCTTCTCAAATGTTAGAAATGTCAGCCCGATTGCTTTGATTCATTTTGAGTTATACAAAGTTAAGGGGTCCAGATTATTGTCAAGTTCGTTGGCGCTACCTATAGTACACATCTCATCATTGATACTCTTGATGCCTAACCGTCTCCTTAACTCTTCACTAGATATCCTATCTTGCCGTTTGGCCCCAGCCTTCCATCTCACCATTCTCATCTCGTTGCGTTTCATTCTATTGATATCATCCAATTTGACAGGCCACGTTTCTGAAGCATATGTCATTACGCTTCTAAGACATGAAGCGTATACCTTTCCCTTGAAGTGGAGGCAAGGGGAGAGAGAGTCTTTTCGGAAAATATTAAGGAAACCACCCACCAATTATTTTCATTATTTTTTTTTTTAGTTTTAGTTTATTTGCATCAATATATAGTGATTGACATTAGTTTCAACCTCCGCAAAAATCGTTTTCCCCTTTATCCAACGATCTTAAGATACGGCGCCCGATAGTGGGGAGGGCTATGAAGATCTGGGAAAATGTGGGGTTAAAGACATAAAAAGGCGATATAATTGCTTTTATGATGAAAGTTGGCTCGGGTTTTGTTGTTTTTCAACTTGAGAAAACCCCAAAATGATAAAACCCGAACCAAGTTTTGGCAAAAGTTGGCTCGGATTTTAAGATTTTTCAGCTGCATAAAAGACATCAAGTGCAAAAAAGAAGTTGGCTCGGATTTTCTTGTTTTTCAACTTAAGAAAACCCCAAAATGAAAAAAAATCGAGCCAAGTTTTGGCAAAAGTTGGCTGGGATTTTAAGAGTTTTCAGCTTCATAAAAGTCAGAAAGTGGCAAAAAAAAGTTGGCTCAGGTTTTCTTGTTTTTCAACTTAAGAAACCCCCAAGATGAAAAAAAAAAAAAAAATCAAGTTTTGGCAAAAGTTGTTGGATGATACATGGGATAGAAAATGAACTTACCCAGTAAGCTCATTATCCATTATCCAACAATTAAGCAACCTTAAAGATTTTAGCCTAACCTACCAACCTTACCTAACCTAACCTAGTATTATGGTGGGGGCTGCCGCCCCCACACCCCCGCTGGTTGGATAGTACCGGTACATTGGATAGAAAATTAGGTAAATTCCTAGTGTTAATTAGACTGAAAGGCAGGGAGAAAGAGGTCCGCCGAGTCGTGTTGTGTGCCGTCTATGGGGAGGAGAACCCTGGACAAATATCGTTGTAGGTTACAGGTTCTAGCTTCTGTATCTCCCTTAATAGAATTTTTCGAGGGTTGACACTTATTTTGACATGGAGTATAGGTTATATTACATCCTAAATGAAATTTAAAATATCTGTAAAAATTCTTGGGTTGTTTATATAATAGAAGTTACTGTGAGACACGTAATATGTTGAAGGGGGAGTTCTTCCCCCTCTAAACACCCGTCACTTATGTCATCATAATCTGTTGTATTTACCTAATTGTATTTACCTAATTGTAGTTTACAGGAGTTGAGCTAAGCTCGTGTTGTCCCGTCTCTCAGTCTACTTGTTATCCAATTTTTTCTTGAAAATATGGATATTCCTTGCCCCTACCACCTCCTCCTCCAGCCCATTCATTTGTCAATACATCTATAGGGGAAGCTAAACTTCCTGATTCGTTCTTGCAGGTAGGTCTTTTTACTTTGTAGCTGTGGCCTCTAGTTATTCCTGTATCCATAATTAATATATCCTCCCTATCCAGCCTCTCCAGCCCCCGGGTGCATTTGTACATCATTATCATGTCTCCCCTCTCTCTCCTCTCTTTTAGACTCGGTAGATTTAATTTGTCTAGCCTTCCTTCATATGGCTCTGAGACTTGGAACCAATCTAGTAACTGCTCTCTGGATTCTTTCTAACTTGTGAATATGCTTCTTTAGATGCGGGGACCACACCACTGCTGCATACTCCAATCTTGGTCTAATCATACTCTTCATAATTTTCGCTACCATGGTCTCATCCAAGTAGTTCAGAGCAACTTTCATATTCCCGGCCATTGCATACATTCCGCTAAAGAGCTTGTTAATATGTTTCTCTGGCGACAAATTATCTTGTATAATCAACCCTAAATCCTTTTCTTTTTCGGCCTTGCTAATTATATTATCTCCCATCCTGTACTCCCAATTTGGTCTATTCACACTTCTTCCCATATTTAACACATGGCATTTACTTATATTAAATTTCATTTTCCACTTGGTGCTCCATTCGTATATTTTATCTAAATCCCCTTGCAGCTCCTCACAACTACTTTTATTTGTTATTTGTCTCATAATTTTTACGTCATCTGCAAACATTGACATGTAGGAGTTTATGCCTATCGGCAGGTCATTCACGTACATAAGGAACATGAGAGGTGCCAACACAGATCCCTGTGGCACACCACTCTCAACTTTCCGCCACGATGAGTAAGTTCCTCTAATGTTGCTCCTCATTTCCCTATCTGTTAAATAGCTCTCCATCCATTTCAGCAAACTCCCCCTGACACATCCTAGCGTCTCAAGCTTAGATAACAATCTCTTATGTGGTACCTTATCGAATGCTTTGGAAAGGTCTAAGTATACGCAGTCCACCCATCCGCCTCTTTTTTGGAGTACATCTATCACCCTACTGTAATAACATAGCAAACTGGTAACACAAGATGTCCCTTCTCTGAATCCAAATTGCTTTGGGGTTATTATCTTCTTTCTCTCCAACATTTTCATCCATCTCTTCCTAATTAGCTTTTCACAAATCTTGCATACAATACTAGTAAGTGAAACTGGTCTATAGTTTAGAGGGTCCTCAGGGTTTCCATTCTTGTATATCGGAATGATATTAGCTCTTTTCCATTCAACAGGAACCTGTCCTTTATCTAAGGAAGCTTGAATTATGTCCCTCACTGGCTCCACTAATTGCTCTGCACACTCCTTTAAAACCCAGGCAGACACTTCATCCGGTCCCATAGCTTTCCTTACTTCAAGTCCTCTCATCGCAGATAACAGCTCATCTCTAGTTATTTCAATCTTACTAAGACCACTCTCTAGTACTCCCGCCTGTGGTTCGTCAAAACCTTCCTCTCTAGTAAAAACTGACCCCAATTTGTTATTCATTACCTCGCACATGTCCGATACATTTTCATACGTCCTAGCATCAACTCTTAATTTAGTAATTTGTTTCTTTACCTTCAACTTACTGTTTATATATTTATAAAATAATCTAGGATCACTTTCACATTTATTTACTATGTTCTTCTCATAGTTCATTTTAACTTGCCTAATTATGTTAACATATCTATTCCTCTCCTGTTTATATTTATTCCGATTACTCTCAGTGTTCCTTCTTCTTAATCTAGCCCAAGCTGCATCACGCCTACCCAAAGCTCTTTTGCATTTCAAATTAAACCAATCTTTCTGCTTAGTAAAATTTCCAGTTTTATATCTTGGGACAAACAGATTGGTTCCTACTCTATAAATTTCGAGGAATCTACTATATTTACCTTGTACGTCCTGTTCCTTCAAAATAAGATCCCAATCTACTCCCTCTAAATATCTTTTCAAGGATACATAATCAGCTTTACTATAATTTAATCTGTCATTTATGTAGCTATTGTCTAATCTATTGGCATTACTCGAGGTCAACTTCCATTTTAGTAATAGGTGATCACTTTTACCTACAGGACATAGATAGTTTATATCACTAATTTCGTGAGGATCCTTTGTAAAAATCAGATCGAGTTTAGAAGGTTCGTTATTACCCCTCATTCTTGTATTTTCCTTCACATGTTGTGCAAGTACATTTTCCGTAACCAACTCCACTAGCCGACTTCCCCAAGATCTCTGATTTGGCCCTGCATCTCCCGATTCCCAATCAACCTCACCACAGTTGAAATCTCCTACCAAGATCAATCGATTCTTCCTTAAAAGCAATCTTCTCAACGACTGAATCATATCCTCGACCATCTCCTCAAACTCCAACTCCCTCCATGCTCTGGTCTTTGGTGGCATGTAAGCTACTGCTATGTCTAGCTTTTTTCCTTCTATATCATTGAGTTCAACTGCCATTATTTCTGCCTTGTCATTATTTAACTCCACTTGCTTTGCTGACATAGGGTTCTTAACTAATACTGCCACTCCACCTCCCCTTTTTCCCTTTCTATCATATCTCCATATATTATATCCTTCACTAAACACTATATTGCTGTCAAAGTCCTGGTTCAGCTTTGTCTCCGTCAAACAGACTATCTGTGGTTGATCCTTTCTTAATATATCATCCAATTCTACCTTTTTACTGTTTATTCCATCTATATTAGTGTAGTACCACAGTATATTGGAATCCTCCTCCTTGTTTCTCTTCCCTCCCTGCCTCCCATCAGGTTCACCTCCTCTTCCATCCCCTCCCTGACCTACCTCCACATTCCCTGCTAGTTCTATTCTCCTCCCCCCCCCCCCCTCTCCACAATCTCCTGCCCCTCCCTCACCATCTCTCCGTCCTCGGGCTGATCCACTACCTGACTCACCGTCTCCATCCCCTGCTCCTCCCTCACCATCTCTCTGTCTTCGGTTTGATCCACTACCTGACTCACTGTCTCTATCTCCTGCTTCTCCCTCACTATCTCCTTGTCCCCGATTTGATCCACTACCTGACTCACTGTCTCCTTGTTCATTTCTCCTCGTATTTTCCGTTCTTTCTGACTCTGAGTGTACCACTTCTTTAGTTTCCCTTCCTTTACTCTCCCAAAACAAATCCTTTTCTCCTCATCTGACAATTTTCGATTTTCATCGTCAGCCCTTGCTTGAACTTCTCTCAACTTTTCCCTTTCCTCTATGTACTTCATAGGGGGTCCAATTAAGGAGAAAGTGAATTAACAGACGAAATTAGGCCGCAAACTACAATAACATAGCGGGCCGCCGTTTATGGGAGACTTTTTACACATAATTTTCAATGTTCATTTTCTCCCTTAATCGATTTTTCCAAATTATCAAACTTACATCAAAATGAAGTACAGTTTATAGGGATTCCAACATGCATTTCAAAATTGTCATGAAAATTGGTGGGTGGTTTGCTTAATATATACCGTCTTTTCATAGTGTGTAGTGGCAACATTTCTCTGAACTTTCTCCAGCCGCATCTAATTCTGGCGGTCTCGGCCCCACCACCGGCGGAGTAGGTATCTCCCAAGTAGCAAAACTTGTCTAGTGCCTCATTGCCAAAGTTAACACTCTCGAGCTGATCATTGATCACAAGCTCACCTTTGCATACTATGCATACAAATTTCTCAACTTCGGACTTCTTCCGTGGTAGGGGTCCCTTTATTACTGTTTAATTACTGTAATAATTATATAAAAAGAGAAATAAAAAGAAACTAAAATTATAAAGATGAGTCCTAAGCATCCATGAAATAGCCTACATATTCGAGATTAGTTCAAGTTCATTGAATTAATTTAGGACATGAAATTGGAAGTGTACTGTGTGTAGATTACCCAGTCTTCAATCAATTCAGTATGTACTGTATGTGTGTATTTTACCTGCCTCCTTCCCTCACCCTAGCCATCCGCCGTCCGCTGGGATACTGTGCGCCGTATAATGGTCGTGTGTGTCGCAAGCACCTGAGCACTGCAGGCCTGGTGTGGTATAACATCACCGCCACCAACCAGGGTGGCTGGCTTAATGAACACATCACGCGGGAGCTCTGGGGCGAGATGATCAACAACTTCAGAGAGCCATGCAAAACGGCAGCCGAGGTATGTGCAATTTTTCATTAACAGTTTTTTTCTGACTTCTAAATTATTATGTTTTGTTAATTCTGTCCTGTTTTGTTTTGTTATTTAATCAAATTTTAGGACAACTCAGGGCTGCAGTTTCTGAGCTAAATACTTCTGTTGTCTAAAATTACTTGCCTTCAGATTGGTTCTTAGTAAATTTTCTAATAAAGGTACTGTATCCAGAAAAAGTACCCATGTTGAAGGGCTGAAAAACCGTATTATTGTACTTATATATTATGCTTATATACACATTTCATATCTTGATAAGAGAACTTCATCATTTATACAAATATTTTGTCTTGCTACCTCTAGGTAGCTTGAAGTTTGGTTAACAGTGTTATGTGCCTCATATGTTAGAAGTGTAATGACGTATGCCTCAGAAACATGGGCCGTTAAAGTAGAGGATGTCAACAGAATGGAACGTAATGAGATGAGAATGGTGAGATGGATATGTGGGGCCAATCTACAGGATAGAATTAACAAATGTTGAGCTGAGGAGACGTTTAGGTATAAAGAGTATTAGCGAGGTGATGCGTACAAGTAGACTGGGATGGTATGGACATCTGGAGA
This sequence comes from Paralithodes platypus, assembly GCA_032716605.1. Classification (NCBI taxonomy): domain Eukaryota; kingdom Metazoa; phylum Arthropoda; class Malacostraca; order Decapoda; family Lithodidae; genus Paralithodes; species Paralithodes platypus. The sequence continues at coordinate 9,352,066 of CM064483.1, read as the reverse complement.
GAATGGATGAACAAAATTGGGTGAAAAAATGCAGGTCTGTGATTGTGGAGGGAGCTGCACCAAGGGGTGGACCGAGGAAGACCTGGGATCGGACTATACGTGCGGATCTCAAATCCAAGAACTTAACAAGTGAAGCAGCCCTAAACAGGGTTGCCTGGAGCACCGCCATTAGGACAAGAGACTGAAACTGCACGTATGTGTGGAGCACTCAGTCTTAACATTTTATGTATGTATGTATGTATGTATGTATGTATGTAGTGTCTCCAAGTGGCTGTACTACTTTACTTTCCCTATATGGTTACCACCCAGCATTGTCAAACCGTTACTGTTTGTATATGTCACTTTGTGCAGAGCTACACTGGTTAATAGGGCAGCACTGTATAGAAGTAAGTGGATGATGAACACATCCACCAAGTAGAATGTTGTACTATGTGAATCAGTTAAAAACCTCACCCTCCTTTCGCCCGCCAGAAACTTTTATGCCGGTATGCATTTCCTGAGTGTCAGCTGCAGGACGGGTACCAGATGGGCCTCCCGCTGTGTCACCAAGACTGTGTGGCCGTCAGGAGGCTCTTCTGTGTCAACGAATGGCTCCTCATCGAACAGAACAAACAGGTAAGACAACTATTTGGTTAGAACCTTTAAAACTTATGGATAAAGATGTGAACTTATTGTGTATACTCTGTGTATGTACTGTGTGTATGTAAGTTTTGTTTTCAATGGCTGTTTGAGGCACTACTGATGATAGTTACTGTAGACAGTTGCAGGAGAAATACAGTATCTCACAAGAGGTAGGGAGCTACTGTACAGTACAGTCGGCCCTCCATTTAACGGACTTATTTGATATATACAATAATACCATAATATATTATGTGGATGCAAATTTGTAACCTACGAAATAGAAAAAACGAAAAGGTGACGATATTGTTACTGTACCGAAAGTTCAGTGTACCGGACCGTTGTACCGTCAGGCGAAAACGTAAACATGCAAATGGCGTCTCCAGGCTAGTAGGGTTTATTTACAATTTCGCCCATTACTGATATGTACAATACTCATAATGCCAAACAATAAGCATTATATACATTATTGGGCAATTATATTAGCATTGTGTACCATAGTGTTTAGTTTATATGTTACATCTGAGTGTGTGTAGACTCGATATATGTCTAAAAATGTCAACCTTTGTTTTGTAAAACGTTACCAGCTGGAGTCTGTTAAATACGAAATCCGTTAAATCGACGTCTGTTAAATGGAGCGTCGGCTGTATATAATTTATTGTGAACTTGGAGAAAGCCGTACACAAAGTACTCAGATAATTTTTGCAGTGGGCTATGAGAAGCCTTGGGTTGAGGAGCGGCTGGTTCATGTGATTTTGGGGATATATGAGGGCCCATATACTGTATAACAGTGGGAATCTGAGGAGAGATGAATGAGACGTTTTCTGTTAATTTGGAGTGCATCAGGGGTCAGTCCTAGGGTGGTAGAGAGGATAGGAAAATTACAGCTTCATATATCAATATTAGTATGATAATTATAACAGATAGAGGGTAGAGAAATAATGTATATAGAGGATTTACATCTTCGTTAGTATTCGTAGAGGTCAGGAGTATAGGAGCAAAGAATATAACTTGTTGGTATTATAAAGAGTTTGAAAGGATATAAATGTCATCGTTAGTATTTCAGTGTTGGTGTGATCAACATGTTATGGTTAAAAAAGATACAGCTGTTGTTATGCAATCAGTCTTGTATGATAAAAAAGATACAGCTGTTGTTATGCAATCAGTCGTATGATACAAAAGATACAGCTGTTGTTATGCAATCAGTCTTGTATGATAAAAAAAGATACAGCTGTTTTTATGCAATCAGTCAATTATGCAATGATAAATAAGGCCTATTCTGCTAGTACATCAATCTCTTACACTGTTAAAACACTATTGCAGAAGTCTTAATATACTCCTAAAGGAAATCAATATTCGTCTCATAGTAAATCAGTTTAGCAACTTATATAAATATAGACCCATGAGAAAGGATCTTTTCAACATTGTCATCTATTGCCAACATTAGACTTCATATTTCTTATCTCTAACAGAGGTTGTAATGAAATGAGACTAGAATAGAAAATATAATTGAGAATAGTTAATCTAATTGGCATGTATGTTCTTTAGTGTGCATGTAATAAACAGATTTGTCACTCAGTCAATAGTTCAGTACAATATACAGTACTACTACCACTACTACCACCACCACCACCACCACCACCACTATTACTACTACTACTATTGGTACTTTAGTTTATAAAAAGATCTTGGTATACCCAATAGTAGCGGGAGCGATGTTTTTTCATGATATATAAAATACCGGCAATAATTACTCAAATACAATTTTTGTTATAACTTATATGGAGTTAATGATTTTTAAAGTTCAGGTACGAAATGTATATAATCCTACAATAACTTAGTAAGTTGAGTATAAACCACAATCACCGCGTAAACAGTCCGTAGACTACGAGAAACACAACACAAGAGCCAGCCGAGCCGAATGTTGTGTTGTAAGCTGATATTCTATTGGTCAATGAACTGCGTGTGGCAACGGTGACGTCACACCAATGTTTGGCATTTTATTGGTTGTTGCGAAACTGCGTGTGATGAGCGACGTCACTTAGATTTTCGTCTGAAATCGCAGTTTCGGTCATAATGGAATTGAGGAAGGGTTGCCCTCTGATCAGTGAAGTTCTTTTGATGTTTGAGGGCACTAGAAGGTCTTTTACACGATATTATTAACAGAACTTCAACCGTCGATATTCCGAGGTTAGTCTGAATTATATTTGCTGACCATGAAGGCACCAAAGTTAGTCTGAATTATATTTGCTGATCATGAAACCTCCGAGGTTAGTCTGATTTCTATGTGCTAACAGCAGGGGTGTCGCCCCCACTAAGGACACTAGGTTAAGTTAGGTCAGGTTGCTTGGTTAGGTTAATGACAATTTGGTGTTACTAGGAACCTGTATTAGCTATGTGCTAACAGCGGGGATGTGGGAGCGGCAGCCCCCACTAAGAACACTAGGTTAAGTTAGGTTAGGTTAATGGCAATTTGGTGTTACTAGGAACCTGCACTAGCTACGTGCTACAGGTATGTGCTAACAGCAGGGGTGTGGGGGTGGAAGCCCCCACTAAGGACTCTAGGTTAAGTTAGGTTAGGTTAATGACAATTTGGCGTTACTAGGAGCCTGCACTAGCTACGTGCTACGTGCTAACAGCGGGGATGTGGGGGCAGCAGCCCCCACTAAGGACACTAGGTTAAGTTAGGTTAGGTTGTTTGGTTAGGTTAATGGCAATTTGGTGTTACTAGGAACCTGTATTAGCTATGTGCTATGTACTAACAGTGGGGGTGTGAGGTCGCCCCCACTAAGGACACTAGGTTAAGTTAGGTTAGGTTAATGACAATTTGGTGTTACTAGGAACATGCTCTAGTAGGTAAAGGTTCGTCTTGTATCCTACGCACTGGGTACTAGGAACCCACACTAGCTGGTAGGTAAAGGTTAGTCTTGTATCCCATGTACTGGGTACTAGGTACACATACTATATCTGATAGGTCAGCACCCGTAATTACGTTATCACTGCCTTGACATTGTGTCCCGATCATGTTAGCGGGACCAATGTTTTTCACACTCCCCTTCAATATTATAATTGGTTTCCTGTGTTTAGTGATGTTTACTTTCACCACCTTCAACAGTTTTAAACTCCAACAGTTGGGAACGATATGAAGTGTGAACATATGGGAAAGAGCGTTGGTTACAACGGGAGGATATAATCAGGCTGCAGCATTTATTATTCATTATGGGAACAATTTTTTAAATTTAGACACGGGACCGGGAGCGATAATTTATCGATCGAGTTGGTGGGTTCGTGACGTCACTTCCAGCCTGCCAATCACAAACGGGTTTGGCCAGCCAATTACAGCTAAGCTTCCAGTATGTTTTGATCGTATCAGCTGTTCTACCTTAACCCCATATTTCAACCCCGTTCTTTCCCTGATATTTTTCATGCCCTCCCCAGCTATCGGGGTAAATATTTTTAATATTGTTGTGGCAAGTGAACGTAATCATTATTAGGGACACAGTGAAAACAGGAAACCAATTATAATATTGAAAGGGAGTGGGAAAAACATCGCTTCCGCTACTATGGAATTTGCCAAGATCTTTTCTAAGCTCATCAAAATTATTTAGGTTTAGTAAGACAAAGAATACAGTGATGTTAGTGTACCATAAGATTATTCACAAGCTACAATGTCTAATGTTACTCTTATGTATCCCTTCAGTACGATGACACCATTGTTCATTATAGTCTGGCTACCATTATATGAGTTTATGCAATATAGGAGAGAGATCTGGGAGTCATAAACCTAATCTTGATAGTTTTTACCATTTGATTTTAAGAGGTCATTCTAGATACATATACATCTATCTATCACCGGACGCCTAACTATCCTTTATGAGGGTGGCCATACACAAAACGCCTCCAAGCGGACCTGTCCACCGTGAGAAGAACAACCTCACCAACCCACCAATTAACTTACAAATAAACCTAATTAACCCCTCCAATCCCAGCGCCGTATATATACGTCAGTAGATAAGTAACTCCCCAGTCCCAGCGACTTATATATCCGTCAGTAATGTACTTTCCTTCTAACTGCCTGTACAACCCTGTACCAGTTACCACGACCTTTTGACCACTGCTCCCGTGTTTGCAACACTTCTCAGCTTATATGAGACCCACTGACGGGAGCCAGTCTTGCCTCATCTTTGGAGGTGGATAGGTGGTCTCTCCTGCCATTTTTGCCACATTGCATGGTACTGCTGGGGACTTTTATTACTGTATCCTACGGTACAGTACGGGTTAATGAAATTAATAAATATATGTGGTACTCCAAGGCTTCGAACCTAGGATACTCACACCAAAATCTTGCGCACTAACCATTACGGGATTTTAAGATTGACCACTCAACTCAAGGTCCGTCCGACTCCGAGGCCCTCTATGCATGTCTTTAGCACTCCACCAACCTGCTTCACCTTGGGTGAGCAGTATGGATATGTATAAGGTTTACTCCCTTAGATGTGTTGTCAACCAAGGCTGACAAGTCTCAACCACCCGGATTTTTATATGGTTGTCTTCCCTAGATGAGTTGCCGACCAAGGCTGACGAGTCCCATCCCTTGTATATATTTCCAACTGCACATACATACAGTTTATTAATGCAAATTAGCAACTCCTTGTCAATTTTACCACGATCGTAAAGGGAATTAAATTGTCTAGAGTTAGTCAGAAGTACAGTATAGTTATTTTCTCACCTGGCAGAAATTTGAATCCTCTAGCAATTGATTTATGGATACTTAATGTAGAAAAATGAAACTACTGTACTCCCGGTATGTCGCTGCATCATATTTTTGTAAAAGTTTTAAAATCAACAACATATTTGGCTACAAAATCTTTGTAAAAGGTGAGTAATTCTTACAGTTTCTTACAGTAGATCCTCTGGAAAAAGGCCTGTGTATCCAGCTCAGTACCAGTACTTGCACTGCTGCGGTCGTTCACGGTGTTGGCGGCGGCGGTAGCAGACGCAACATTTTTACTATTCTGTATTTTTGCTTTATAATCAAACTTCAAATCTTGTCTTCCCCATGCTTTATCAAGATTACTTTCAAACTCCTTTATTGATTCGGAATCGACTACATACTGGGGCAGTGCGTTCCACTCATTTACCACTCTATCACAAAATGAGTTCTTTGCCTTCTCAAGCCTATTTCTTTCTTTGTAAATTTTCTTAGAGTGTCCTCTCGTTCTTGTTCCCTCCCGCATCAAGAAGATACCTTCACACACATCCTCATCATACTTTCCTGATACTATCTTAAAAGTCTCTATCATATCCCCTCTCTTTCTCCTATATGCCAGTGTCGGAAGCCCCAGTGTCCTCAACCTCTGCTCATAGCCCGCGTTCTTCAACGTTGGTACTAGCTTGCTAGCTCTCCTCTGCACTTTCTCCACTGCTTCTATATCCTTTACCATATATGGAGCCCACACCTGGTTCGCATATTCCAGGTGCGGCCTAACCAGCGCTGTATAGAGATTCCTGAAGATTTCTTCGTCAAGTGATACAAATGTCCTCCTTATTAGCCCTACAATTCTATTGGCTTTGTTTATCTTTTCCGCTAAATGTTCTGAGAAATTTAACTTATTGTCTATCACTACTCCTATATCCTTTTCTGCATTCACTTCCTCCATCGCTTCATACATACTGTATCCTACCTTGTCTATCTTGCTTGTCCCAATCCGCATGTTCTTGCATTTTTTTGGATGAAAAGGCATTAACCAATGCTCAGACCATCCCTTCATGCCCTCCACATCTCCTTGAAGCAAACCCACATCTTCCTTACTCCTCACTCTTCTATACAGCTTAGTCTCATCCGCATACAGGTATACCTCACTTCTATTAGTTATAACTTCAGGTAAGTCGTTGATAAATATAACGAACAGTAGTGGTCCCAACACAGATCCCTGAGGTACCCCACTTGTAATTTCCCTCCACCCCGAGCCTATTCCATTCACCAGTACCCTATGTCTCCGATCTTTCAGGAAGGCTTCTATCCATTTCACACATTTCTCCCCTATATTATAGCTTCTAACTTTCTCTATTAACCTTTTATGTGGGACCTTATCGAAGGCCTTCATAAAATCGCAATATACCACGTCTATTACATCACCATCCTCTAGAATTTGCATCCAATCATCTACCACTTTAATTAGCTGTAGTACCGTCGACCTCCCCGGCAAGAATCCGAACTGTCTCCCACTGAAAAGTTGGTTTGATTTCATATGCTCCATTATTCCTTCTCTAATTACTGTTTCCATTAGTTTACACACAACACTTTTCAAACTGACTGGTCTATAATTTCCTAGGTCATTTCTCTTTCCCTTCTTAAATATAGCTGTTATGTTCGCCTCTCTCCAGTCCATCGGGATTTGTCCTGTATTAAACGATACCTCAAATAAAATTTTCAATGGCTCTGCTAACATCTCACCTCCTTCCTTTATGATTCTTGGGTGTATCCCATCCGGTCCCGGGGACTTACTTCTGTTCATTTTTTCTATAGCCCTTCTTATTCTAGCATGGGAAAACTCTATTAGTTCTAGTGCCGGTGCCTGTTTGATGGGAATAGTAGGCACTGCATCATCCGATTCCACTGTTAGTACCCCCCCAAAGTATTTCCCCAGCACCTCTGCTTTCTCGTTATCAGTCTCCGCTCTACTCCCATCATACCAGCTCTGGGATCCCTACTCTTCTTGTTAACTTTTCCTGAATGTACTTCCAGAATATTTTTGGATTATCCTTCACATTTCTAGCAATCTCTCTCTCCCTCTCCTTCACCCCCTCGTTGTCTCCCACCTTATTTTATTGTTTATTTGTCTGCGTTCCAGATCCACTTCTTTAGCTTCTATACTAGACCCCCTATTCTTTTTTAACAATTTTAGTCTTTCCCACAATCGTTTCTTTCTTCTTATCAATGTCCAAAGCTTTCTTTTCATTGGCAATTCTGGGTTCGTTCTTTTCCTCAATTTTGTTTTATCCTTATATTCCCTTACTGGTACACTTTTGGATACAGCATTCTCCAGTTTGACTCTAATTTTCCTCCACATTCCTTCAGCGTCTTCACCGTTCAAGTATTCCCCCCAGTCAATGTCCAAACACCGTCTCAGCAGCTCATAATCTGTATCATACATGTATATTTTTCTATTGCTTCTATTATCCCTCTCTGTTTTAATATTGCAACTAAAGCTTATACAGGCATGGTCACTACGACCTATAGGGCTATCCACATTGACATGTTCCACTATATCCTCCTCATTGCTAAAAATAAAATCAAGTACACTCCCCTGCGTCCCATCTCTATATCGTGTCATCTCTGTAATATGTTGCGTTAAAAAACAATCTCTCACTTTCTCTATAAACTTGTTTTCCAGGCTACACTGTCCCGCTGGAGTAGTACAATTTGCCCAGTTGATCCTTGGCAAATTGAAATCTACAATCAAAATCTTATATTTGTTCTCTCTATTATCTATTTCCTCCATTTCTTTCAGTAGGTTATCATCCTCTTGCCTACTATTATTTGGGCTTCTATATATAGAGGCAATTAGAATTGATCCTCTTGCACATTTTACTTCAATACACAAATACTCACAATACTGCTGTCTCATATCCACCTCATTAACCTTCAGCTCTTTTCTTACATAAATAAACAGTCCTCTTCCGACCTCTGCTCTAATAGCATTCCTCTCATATAACTCAAAACCCTCCAAACTATACTCCACCAGTAATCAAGCTAGGGACATGGCAATTTACATTTACTAAAAACAAACCAACTATAAATATTACTGGAGGGATTTAATATTTAAAATATGTTTATATGTTACCTGAAATGATAAACTAACCTTTGACCCATCTGCAGGAAAAGCGTATATTCAAGTCTCGCAACCACTTCCGACTGCCAGACTGTGACAGCCTTCAGAGCCACACGGAGGGTGGCCCCAGGGTTTGCTCTCACATTGGACTCACCTCTATCGACCACGACGAAGTCACAAGTAAGATTTTGTTGTAGCACCTCAGTACTGTAGTTTATCTGTTACCGGTATGTAATCATGGTACCGTTAAGGGAGCCCACCTCGCTTTTTTTTTTCTCTTTCTCTCCCTCTCTCTTTGGCTTGTATCCATTCAGCCCCATTCAGCCTACTGTTTTAAGAAGTTTACCCCCATCCAGGTGTCAATATTTTCCTGGCGAGCGGTAGTGAGCCAGCATATATATATTTTTGTTTTTGACAGCAAGCTAAATTTGTAAATTTTTCGATAGAAAAATGTCTCCTGCGAAGCCGGATTTCTCCATATAATGCTGGCTCGCTATCGCTCGCCAGGAAAAAATCGACACCTGGATAGGGATAAACATCTTAAAACAGTTGGCTGAATGGGGCCGAATGGATACAAACCAGGGAAAGAGAAAAAAGGAGAGAAAGATAAAAAAAAAAACGGTGACCCCTCTTAACCCTTCTGGCCCGGGCTCGCCCTCCTTAGTACGTTGTTGGGGAGGCGTTGTACGTAGCTATAAAACATGACGTCACTCACCATCTGCCTATGCGTGAGAATCTAGGCCCCCTTGGCACCGCCCCTCACCTCCGTTGCATTTAAATATACCCTTCAAACCGTTACAGCCAGATCTCTCCGTAGCTCACTCGGTATAACGCCCGTCCGTCACTGAGGAAACCAGCGATCGATCCCACTCGTATTTGGTATATTTTTGATTTCGTTGTACTATACTGTATTTGTTATTTTGGTTATTTTGGTTATATTTTAGGGTTAGGTTAGGTTAATCTAATCTAATCCAATATAATAGTTGTACATTTGAGGGGCGGGGCCAAGATTCTCACGCATGCGCAGATGGTGAGTGACGTCATGTCATGTTTTAGAACTACGTACAACGCCTCGCCGTTGTTGAGATCCGGGCGATTTGGCCGAAAAACGTCTACGACTAGGCTACTGTATCTTTGTTATTTTAACTGCTAGAAAATTCCCACATATCTCTAAACATACTGCGGTTTCCAATCTGTAGACTGGCGTTGAGTAGAGCTCTGTAAGTCAACTGGTTCAGTTGTGATGACGATTTCCGTGGAGAGAGATTTGATACGATGTTGACAATATCGGAGCTTTGCAGACACTAATTTCGTCATAACATACAACAACAACATTGATCCGACGTCTCCTTCTTGATTTCGGAGGTGCGGTGTCGCAAAGACAGGCTTTGTTTACATGCGTTGGACGCACGGCTTTCAAAACACGCTTAATAGGCTTTCAAGCTTACGGATTTTAAAAGGACACCCGGGCTCCTGCCCATCTGCCGCGGTGTCCTTTTAAAATACTGCCCGGGTGGGAAGGGTTAAGTATGTTTACTATTTTAGTTATCTTGTGTGCCAGTGCTTTTTTTCCTTGCTCTTCAACCAGTCAGGGTACCCTGGCTTTGTATTTCATGTACCGTACGATGTAGCTTAGTGTGCTCAATAAATATATTTTAATTTTAATTTATTACCATGATTAGTATGACATTCTGAAATATCACTAATATAATGTAGAACTTGAAAAATATACAAACCAAAACAGGGACGACACAATAAAGACAAAGGGACTATCAAACTTGCTACATAGTAATAACGCTTGAACAAAATATAATTTTGAAATATAACACAAAACCACCACATACGGTGTACATCACTTAATTAATTTGCATACGGTACATCACTTAATTAATTTGAATGTTTTTTTTTATGATTCAAAGACACTTGCAGTTGCATAAGGCTTACCATACAGTATTACCATTTAGTATTATGCGATTCTGTCTTGTGTATAGTTTTGTTCCCATGTATCTGAAGGAGACAAAAGGCAAAGCTACCTGTACCCAGTTTCCCCCCCAAAGTTGAAAGAGTGAAAGAGAGCCATATTCAAGGTACTGTACGTTAGTGTACAGTATTTGGTTAGTGTGTTTGGCTCACAACTGAAAGTACCAGGGTTTGATTCTCAGGTAGGACGAGACATTTGGCCAAGTTTATTGTTCACCTAGTAGTATAAATAGGAATCTGGAGTTAGTGAAGATTGGTGGCATCCCATCCGCGGAGGTATACTGCGGTAACGCAGTAGCCCTTGTTTACTGGACTGGATAACATACCCAAATTAGCCATCACAGGCTCCAAAGGGCAATAATACAGAGATGAGTGCCACTGCCAAGCACAGCCTAGTATAAGCTTCCCCAACTTTACTTTAGCCTTTTATGCTGGCATAGAAGATGCACTTTTTATCAATAAACGTAACTCGGAAGAGTCAGGGTGTTTTAAGATTTTTTTTTTTTTTTTTTTTTTTTCTATATTCCAACTTACTACCTCTTGGGCATAGGCTGAGAGCCTTAACATTCACCGCTTTACAATGAACAGTGAAGCCCGTGAGGTCTTGTTCCAGTCTAGGGAGTGAGACATGTGAAGCACGTAGAGTACAACGAGCAACGTAGAGTACTTGTATAGGAGAATGAATACAAGAAATATTACTAGAAGATGCATTTTGTTAACCATTTTACCACTTCCAAAGAAATATAAAGAACTATAAGCATAACTGTAACTTTGTAATTGTAATATTAATGATTAGGAAAAAGGGACTGGGTTTAAATAGTCTCGTTTGCCAGTACGTGTATGCTGAGTCATCGTGAGACTTGCCCTCCAGCAATAAATTACTTTTTTCTTGAATTTCCTTCGGCAAGTTTTGGAGTGCATCTTCTGCTAATGGGCATCTTCTACTCCAGCATAATGCAAATTACTTTTACATTTTTCATTAACAATAATATTTCCTAAAATCTCCCCAGGCGATTGCCGAAAGGGTCGTGGTCGTTGGTATTTTGGTACGGTGAACACAACGAAGGAAGGTATAGCCTGCCAGCGCTGGGACTCACAGATCCCTCACAGTCACCAGCGACCACCGGATGTCTTCCCAGAGGTCCAGGATGCTGAGAACTATTGTAGAAACGCCGGGGGAGAGGAACCGTCCCCCTGGTGCTACACTATGGACCCCAGGATACGTTGGCAGCACTGTCATGTTCCTCTATGTGGTTAGTATAGAGTTAGACAATGTGATATTCATTATAAATCTATTTATTAATCTTTGTGTAAACTGTAAAGTCATTCAGCTATTTATTGTGCTTATTGTTGTGTGATTGTTGAGCTACAACCTTAACACCTAGAGGCAGGATTTCGAAGTACAGTACTGTATCTACCTGCATACCTGGAGGTATAAGGTCGATTAGGCTTCGCATACGCATTTTGTTAGCTAATGTGCTGCCCCAATGCGAAAATGCCAATTTGAAAATATTGCATTTTCGGAAGGTTCTCAAAATATTATTTTGGCCTTAAATTTTCACTTGGGGGATAGTTCCGAGTAGAAAAGTGCAAAAAAGAACGACAATATATATTTGGTATACTGAGAAACATTGTCTGATTTTGCGTAAACGTCAGTTTTGCGCAGCGCGCTTTTCTAATGTTACATACATTTTGTTGAAATAATTTATTACAATGATTACGCTCCACCTTATGCAATAATCCCTGGAGAGTTCTCTTTACACTGCTATATCTGTTATTATATAAAAAAAAAAAAAATAATGATAAAATGTATAATATATTCTTCATTTTTATAGATTGTTTTAATCTTGTAGTCAACCATGGCTTTTGATTACGATAATTACGTTTTATTCTTACCACAGGGAAATCATTCATTACAACACCTAGAATATTGTCCATGAAAATAGGAGAATGGCTCTTGACAATTATTTTCATCCAAGATACTATCCCAATTTGCTGTATTCAGTTTCTCTTTAAGTCTGTATATAAACTTCATTACACAGTCTTTTAGTTATATAGGCATTATCATCATCTTTGATTATTCTTGTACTTACACAGAAAATTGGGAAATTATCCGAGATATCTGTATACAATATTCCGTTAAAAAGAAATGAATCAATGCCATTGTTACAAAATATGTTCTCTATTACTGTAGCAGATGTTTGAGTAACTCAAGTTGGTTTATTTATAATCGGTAAAAAAGAATACTAAAACATGGTTTCCATAAACATTGATGTATGATTATGACAGTCAGCATTAAGCATATTTAAGTTGAAATCTCCCATTATAATCTGTATGTACACTTACACTGTCTAGGGGAGTAAACCTAATCTGTATGTACACTTACACTGTCTAGGGGAGTAAACCTAATACAAATCTGTACTGCTTACCTAAGGGTAAGGCAGGTTAGTGGATGGATTAGCCGAACACCACTGTAGAAAAATAGTGCTAACAAGATACACAGAGGGCCTCGGAGTCGGACGGATCCTAAATTGAGTGTTCAATCCTGTAAGTCCTTCACTAAACTGGCTCGGGTTGTCCTTCTCACAGGGAATAGGTCCGCTTGGGGGCATTCTGTGTATGGCCACTCTCGTGAGGGGAGTAAGGCGTCCGGCAATAGATAGATAGATAGATGTACACTTATTTTCCAGTTTTATTATATATATTCATAGCCTCCGATAGTGCAGTTGGAATGAATGTACATGCTAAGATTGGTATGCAGGATTCGAAACTGCATAATAAATTGTAGGCTTGTGCAACATTCTTTAACTGTCTTCGTGGCGCAATGCATAAGTGTGTTGATTTTCAAGCAGACATCACCAAGCAGACATGATTCATACTGCTACTCAGTCTCCAGGGGTAAAAATGTCACATGCGGTTACGACCATAAGGTCTCACGCGACACGTTCGGCTCCGTCTACGGACCAACCCGACTTAGCAATCACCCTTCAGAATCCAGGGTCGCGAGATGCGCCCTACCCTTTAACAGCCCCACTAAGTGACCTGAAGTCACCGGCCGGCGGTTTTTCTCATCCGGGTACGGCGAGTAGCGGTCTGACACAGACGTACACTCATATGACACAAACGACCACCTTCACACAGGCTGACCCTAGGTTACAGACTGACCAACATAATAATCCAAACACACAATCAACTACCAGCCTAACAACTGTACAATTGAATGAATTATTACAAAAGGTAATGGATCAGTGTGCCATTAAACAAAGTAAAACCCCGACGCCGGCTCTGGGACCTCTTCCCAGGATACCTAAGGCTCCCTTTCTTACCGATGTAGGCATTTCCTCCCCGGTAGCATCTAGGGTCCCCTCTTATATCACCGTCAACACTCCCTCTCCGGTAGTCACCGCCGCCGGGCCAGAGACGGCCCGCCAACTTGACTATCCGCAGCCTACGGGCCCAGAGCTACACGAACAGAGTCATGCTTGGCCGGCGGAACAAGAGTTTCAGTCACAGACCGAAACGCCTACCCCAGGGCCATGGCCAGACACATTAATCCAGCCACAACCCTCGAAGCAACTCCTTGGTTTAGGAGACATCGATGAGTTTAAGCCCCTCAATACAACCTCCTCTTCCGCCGGCCGACCTAGACAAGGACTACCGGCGGAACCTTGGGTGACAATTCCCCCTGGCATGAGATCCCCTTTGATTAGATTAGACACAGAGTCAATTCAGAGTCAAGAGCTCCTAAAATTACATAGTTCTGTGAGCCCAGGGGATACCCAGCCTTACTTGTCCCCCACACTAGACAGGACCCTTCCGGTTAGTAACCTGCCGGGCCCATCTTCTATTCCCCAGTCTCAAGTAGTTAAAGCGCCAGGCAGGCTCTGGCTTCCGGTCACGGCCGTAACACGAGGTGAGGAACATAAGGCAATACAAGGAGAGGTCCCGGTACTGGCGGAGTGGGCTATTGAAGTGAACCGTAAACATGTATTTAGGGCCAAAGATAAGAACGGTACAGTCTTACAGGTTCCGATATATGCCAAACCGGATCCGGCCAATTTCCAATATTTTGTGTATGACCCATGTCGGCAAGTTCCTCTTCCGGCAGATTCCCCGGTCCAGGAACCTCCTCACTCAGACGTTCCCATTTGCCCGAATTGTCATCAACAATGTAGCCATTCTGGCTGTAGTTCTCTGCCTATTTGGCAGGACACCTCAAAGGATTTTCACAGGTGTGGACCTCATAAAGACCACAGGGAGTTGAATCTGAGTGAGGTAGGGGACGGACCATGGAGTACGTGGGATCAGGAACTGCAACAATTTGCTATTGATATTACATCCAATCCCTTGTCCCCAATTCCTCCTCAACCCCGTATCGAGTTTGACTGGCTGGCACAACGACCGGGCGGAGTTCCTTTTCCTATTTTTAATTTTCTTATTCCACCTCAATTCACGGCAGAGGATTTCCCTCGGCCGCTCATTGCACCTGACCCTATTGACCTTCAACGCGAATTTCTGGTCAGAGACGAGGCCCATAGAGCATTTATTAGCTTTCTATTGACTACGGACACGGCCCAGGCTATTGCCCAACCAGTGCCAAATCCCTCTCCACGAACTCAGGAATTAGTTAAAGTATTCCAACAATATCTCCTCCCCGCCCCGGCTCGAATGCTTACAGACATCCGAATAGCCTTGTTTGAGGCCGTCAGGTCACGTCAGCGCCTCAGACTCGGTATGGCGCAGGAGTTGCCTATGAATGCTTACTATCGAATACTGTTCTCCCCGGTCTTAACTGCGAGAGTATTTGATGAACAAACGGAACGGGATGTTCGTGTTATGTTGAGCCGCAAGAACAAGACAAACCAATAACTCTCCATGTTGGCCCCAAGCGGTGGGCAAACGGGTTCACCTCTGGCTCAGAGAATTAAATCAGTTACATATAGGACATTTGTCCTCCTTCCTCCAGTCCTCCCTCTGTCTTCCTCCCTCCCTCAGCCACGCTGGCGCAACAGGGATCATGAAGTTAGACCAATGGTTAGTTTCCACGGAGGGCAGCGCCCCCTGAGAACTTCAGTCTGACTTACCGGAACCGGTCTATACTTAAGCATGCCGGATTTAGTCTGCCGACTTTCCACAACGTGGTAGACTAGTCCCCACCCCCCCCACCCACCCCCACCCCTCTGCACAAGGGATAAGGCAACTAACACATTTAATAGGGATATAGGATGACGGTCACCGGCCGGGGTCGGTTTCGCAATAACCATTCACCCCCCGGCGGAACCGCATCTGGAGTGCCTCATTTTATTAACAAACTGAGAACCAGAGGTGCCCGGCCTGCCGGCTGGCCGCCGTAATATGTTAGTCCCAGAACGGGCCTCTCCTAAGGATTATACTGTACTGTGTAACACCCTTTGGGGCCCCTCCGCATAAGGTAAAATCCAGGGTCACACATCATGTTTTTCCTTACTTAAGCTGAGCCAGCCCAGTCCTCGGCGGGTCCGTCTGCCGTAGTTTTTGGGGCAATCACCCCAGCCGTGAAGTTAGATAATCCCGGCGGGAATTGAGCTCTTCAATCGGCTTGTGCCTGTCGCTAGTTTTCGTCAAGGGAAGGTGCACTTAAACAGTTTTTTACTGGGGTCAGAGCCGGCTCCGCAGCAAGTCATCATTCATACTTCACTAACTTTTGCCGGCTTCAAGTCAGTGTTTCCACCCTCCTTTAGAATCCCATGATCAGCAAACCAGCCCTTATGCACTCTTGGGTCGGCCATCTTTAACCTTAATCTTGATCCTGACCATTGAGCAGGCGTCCCTTAAAAAATCTCAGACGCATTAATGAATCTGCAATTCGGACAACCAGGCCGTTGACTAGGGCTCGCCCAACCACCTGTTTTCAGCCTACGTAATTCTCGGAGGTCATGTCAGTTTTTCAATCCAATTCCGCGCCACCATTTAAGTCCCGCAATGGTCCCGCCGGTTCATATCCTGCTTCTACGAGATCATCCGCGCTGTCCTTGAGTCTGCTCTGGCCCCCGGAGGAGGGAGGGGTGTTAGGATATAGTTCAGTTTACCCCTTAGAGTGCCGATTAGGCGAAAGTATGTTATTATAATAAGATCAACTTTTCTTTTATCATGTTATATACAGGATGGGTCTCCAAGATAAGGGGAAGGGGGGCACGACGACAGCCTGTCAAACTGCCGGATCACCCCAAAGTAGGCCACGTTACCCCCTCACGGGTTCCGGCGGCCTGACTGAGTTGAGTCACGCACCGACCCGTGCCGGGTAGGCGGGACTCAGAATTACACATAAATTTTTGTTATATCAAATTAATATTTAGAGTCCGAGTGGGAAAGATCAGCGTGCCATCGAGACAGTGGGTCGTGGCACAAAGTGACTTCCCTGTTTTTCTCTACAATCTCTATTTTTAAGAAATTTCACTTTTAAGCATGCCCATAGGCACACCTCTGTTTCTATTCCTCATTTTATGTACTGTGATGGTTCCGCCCTGGCAGGCTTCCGATAAAAAGGGGGGGGGGGATATGTGGATCCCAGTACAAGGAAGGAATTCCCCCCTTTAACAGGATTGCAAGCGGGTTCGAGTGCTAGCCTAAATGCAGTTCACGCCGGGCGGTGCCCAAAATTAGAAATGTACAAGCTGAAGAAGCTTAGGTTGTTTGAATAAGAAAGTTAGTTTACTGAATTCAAACTTAAGTTGCCTGATTTAGAAATTTAGGTTCTTTAAATTTAAACCTCCAGTTTTATGATAATTAATAAATGAAAGTTCGTGTTTCCATCTTCGCAAACTAGTTGCACTAGCTTACTAGAACTCTGTGAAGAATTACAATAGCTAACTGTCCAGTTATGTCTTTTATAATAATAAAGAATTGATTGTCCTACGGTCATATTATTTCAAAGTTCCCAGACTAGTTACACTAGACTCAGACGATCAGTAAAGATCGACTGGCAACTCCGATATGTCTCTGGCTAGTTTCACTAGCTTCAGTAAAATTAATACGTGTCAATACGACTACGCCTACGAACCTCGCTACAGCGACACAGATTCCGGCTCGAAGTGATGAAGGGTTGTGCAATTAACTCTATCTCACCCCTTACAACACACACCTCATACATGAGGACTCTGTTGTTGGAGCAGGCTTCTTTGAAGCAACGCACTGCTCACACTCTGTCTATAAAAATTTTACTAATTTGTATGCACAACTACAATATACAGTACAAAGAACTTTTTCTGTTATGAGAATTCTGGATTTAACCATACGTTTTTTAGGAGTTTGTGATACTGCGAATGTCCCCCTCCAGTCTTGGAATTCAGGCAACATCGTCAATGATGAAGGGGCCACTATTAACCCTCGTCTAGAAGATAGATTATGAAATAGAAATAGATAGATGCAGAGAGAGAGAGAGAGAGAGAGATCTGTATATGTGTGTGTGTGTGAGTAGGTTTGTATATTAACCCTTGTCTAGTGGGGTGTTTTGGGCTATTTTGGGCATATTCAGGCTCTCCTGAATGATCAATCAAGTATCTGCATGAAAAGAAATTTATTCAGCAAAAATCTAGGCGCTACAAACTTCAAAATGAGACCAGAACGAGCTACGTAGCACTCGTCGTTTTGATGCAGTGGTACCACCAACATGGGAGTTTAGCGTATAGCGGCATATTTTTTCCAGCTACACTCACTACTGGCTACACTGCCGGCCTCTCGAGAACAGAGGGAGCGTGAGTCAGTGGGCGGCGGTAAGCCCTGGGTGTCGGCCGTGTGGCCTGCTGCTCTCCCGGCCATTTGCACTCGATTTTAACCCTTTAAAAACCTTAATAATGCTCCTAACTTGCTGCTTTTTAGATACAGACTTAAGTCGGGCCCCGCTCTTTAAGTGTTAAATTATAGGTTTGATTCCCGAAGGGAAGTAGAGAAAACCTAATATTTAGTAGGGGCCCCGGAATCATTGACGACGATGTCCCTCCCAACCATCCCCTTCCCATTCGCTGTTATTTTGAGTGATCTTGATATAGCATTGAAGGAGGAATCGTTGCGCTTGGCGAGAGACGGCAAGAAGCCACAACGCGAGAAATCCACCGAATGTGGGAAGCGTGTTAATAACAGTGTTAAGATGGGAAAATTCTTTTCCCTTTCTTGTTCTCTTATTTTTTTTTAAAGTTTTTTCGTAGTGGGTACCCGATCAATATGACGACACCATAAAAGAAGTAGCTTGCACTTATGAAGATGAATCTCTTTCTTCCT
Organism: Paralithodes platypus; assembly: GCA_032716605.1. Taxonomy (NCBI): domain Eukaryota; kingdom Metazoa; phylum Arthropoda; class Malacostraca; order Decapoda; family Lithodidae; genus Paralithodes; species Paralithodes platypus. The sequence continues at coordinate 9,333,377 of CM064483.1, read as the reverse complement.
CGCGGCGGTTGATTCAAACGACTGACGTGGGTGTTGAATGGAGACTATTATACTAATAGGCAACATCGTCAATGATTCCGGGGCCCCTACTAAATATTAGGTTTTCTCTACTTCCCTTCGGGAATCAAACCTATAATATATGCAAAGGATTATGAAAGACACCAGTTTGAATCAAAGAACTCCTGCCACAAATAATCATTTGACAGATTGTTCTCTAAATATGCTCTTGGGAGTGATACCTAATGCAATGTGAGTATCATGTGAAAGGTTCAGAATCTAGCCAGCTTAAGATTTTTTTGTTTGTTTTCTTCTTTTTAACAAAAGAATTTACCCCAACCTACAGGAGAGAATGGACTGGTGGATGGGGTCCTCTTCTCACAAAACAACGACCCCATCCAGATGATGCCGAGTCCGTGGTTGATCCTGATATCTGGCGGGGCGGGTCTAGGGGGACTGTTGCTGCTGTCACTCTCCGCACTGTTGGTCTATAAGCTGCTCCATACACGCCAGGGTTACTCTTCACCAAATGCTCAGGTCTGGGAGGGGGTTAACCATTAAGTTTTTTATACCTTAGACAAGGCTTAGAGTAAAACCGTCTCGTGAATTAGATATCCTGTAGTAAGAGAAATTGACCTTCCACTTCTTTGGATTTCATTTTGGTGCCATAATTTTGATATTTTGTTTTTAATCATGTGGAATTTAGATTTAAGAGCAAACTACAGATCATGTACCAGTATTACTGAATGTTTATTATGGTGGTTGTGTAAATGTACAGTATGTGTATGTATGCATGTATGTACAGTATATACTCAGGCACATACCTCATAGCTGGGGGTGGCCGACTCAAGACAGATCCCGAACAAAAACAACATTCAAAGTTGTGGAAGTACCGGTACAGTGTAAAGGGAGAGTAATGGCACCAATATGGCTGATATTGGCTGATCTCTGTTATGGTAGGGTCTCTATTTTGGACTAGGAGAACCTGCTCTCCGGAATTGCTATGTTTCCAGTGTGAAAAACCTCAGTCATGGGGACATTTAATTATGTCTTTCATAGTTGTCCACAAGACCAGGGTGATAGTCCGAACTGGATAACGGGTGTCCATCTTTTTACCTCTTTCTATCAGACCTTTTTCCAGGAGCGAGGTGGATGTCAAGATTGAATACCATTGCCTAAACATTTACATTGATATTTCAAACTTTTACCTCAGTGTTCTGCACTTTATCCAAAAGAGTGAGGTAAAACCAACCTTGTATCTAGTCCAATATCTTTGAGTTTCCGGATCTTTGGAGTTTGAAAGAAAGGAGTTTACTGTACTATACGATATATATAATCTTCAAAAAATGTGTGTACTGTATGTTTGTGAGACAAGTTTGCATGCACAAGGCTTGTTTACCTGATGGTGGCGTTCCATGTGTCAAGAGTAATAATAATCATCATCTGGTCTGCCAGTTCCTCCGGAGCAATTCACTAGCGATTGGGACCTGTTACACCACCATCAAGAAAAATGTGGCATTGTCAATATGCAGTATAGACTTTATATACTTGAGTGATCCATAATAGTTACAGTTTCGGGTTCGCATCCTACAATAGTTTATAATATTTATGAATACCTTGACTTGAAGGAGTCCCTCTTTAGCCGAATTAGAGTACCGTATTTGATGTTAGCCAGAATATTATAAAAGATATCATCAGACTGAAATTGGTCTTTTAGTCTTGTGGAACTTTATGAACAGTATTTCCCTCATACGGATCATAAAACACTTATATGCATAAGTAGAAAGGTATTTTAGAGTGTTTAAAAATCTGTGTGATAACCCAGGTTCCAATCCCGGTGGAACACATATATGCTTCCATTAATTTCATTGGAGGTGTTTGGTGTTGGGGTGAAATTAATAAAAAACAAATTATCATGATTATTGCATTTTCAGGAGGATGGTATTGACATAACAAAGCTGCCCCGTAACTCAGCGTACCACCAGACCTGCGCCCAACTCAACCCCAAACTGGAGAAGCTTCAGTACGACCGCAACAGCATCATCTACATCGGGGACCTCGGAGAGGGAGCCTTCGGGCGGGTCTTTCAGGTAAAGTTGCCCAAGAAATGCCCTTACGTAAATATAATTATATACAGTAGTTTGCTCATCTGACAACTTTAGTGGCTTAAAATTGACTATTTATCTATTGCCAGACGCCTTTATCCTTAAGATAATAATGATAATAATGATATGCAGTAGAACCTTGTTTATTAGGCGTGCTCCAGGGAGTGAGTGTACCAGATAACCTTTTTTGCCGGTATTTTGAGTCACTCTTGTCGATGCCACCCAATTCATAATCAAAATAATGCATCCTAAGTACTAACTTTAGTTTCCCATATAATTTCAACTAAGAACAATACGTATGTATTTTTGTATATATTTATTTGATATTGACAGATAACTTGAATGTAAAGGCGATAGTAGGGTTGAGTGGTGGCTGATAACTACCGTGTTTGATGGAGGAGCAATAATGGTTTGGTGGTTTCCAGTTATTCCATGGTAGCCTTGTCCGTTTCTTAGTCATTCAGGTGTGACTTTAACCTCATGACACAGGGACAAATGGCTTAATTCTCAACTTTTGGTAATGCACTATATTGACGAAAATTAGGGGATGGTGTGAAACAAGCTCTGGCAAAATATCATACTTATCCAACTGTTTGTTAATAAGTTATTCCCGAAAAATGATGTAACACGGCCTCTGAAGCCCATAGTAGTAATATAATCCATCTATGCACAATGTGTTCATTATGTCCCCATCTCCCACATTTCCATACTTACCAAGTACAGTGGAATTCATTAATTCACATACATTTTGAAGCCTTGAACAATTAAACGAACTTCCAAATTGCAAGTATCAGGTAAAGAATTAATAAGGAGATGCAATTTAGCCCAAGACATCTTCTAAAATGTATATATCAGAATTAATGACCGTGACTGTACATCTCATGAACTTCACTCACATTCAGTATTGCTTCTTTCACCTCCAAGATTTTTCAGTATCTCTCCTTTTATTTTATTTTATTATTATTTTTTTCTTTATAAACAATTATTGCATACTAAATTCTACCATACCAATAATTAAACTTAAGTCCTTTCAGCCCACCATCATCTGAAAGAAAATTTAACATCAATGGCAAAGTAACGGAGGATCATATTTTTCTGTTCCAGGGTAAGGCTCCAGCTCTGGTTCCCGGTGAGGAGCTGACGATGGTTGCTGTGAAGGTTTTGAAAGATGAGGCATCAGATGACATGTTGGGAGACTTCGAGCGTGAGGCTTGTATCCTGGCCGAGTTTGACCACCCCAATATCGTTCGACTATTGGGGGTCTGTGCTCTCGGCCGCCCTATGTGCCTACTTTTTGAGTACATGGGCCGGGGGGATCTGAATGAATTTTTGAGGTCGTGCTCGCCGACCAACTACATTGTGCGTTCGACCAACGGCGATTCGTTCAATGACACCAAGCTGAATTATAAAGATATGATCTGGGTGGTGACACAGATTGCCGCGGGGATGCTTTACTTGTCAGACCGTAAGTTTGTCCATCGAGACTTAGCAACCAGAAACTGTCTCATAGGGGAGGACATGACAGTGAAAATCGCTGACTTTGGACTGTCGCAGAAGATATATATTGCGGACTACTATCGAGGCGATGATAGTGACGCCATCCCCATACGCTGGATGCCCCTGGAGAGCATCCTATACAACAAGTACACGGTGGAGAGTGACGTCTGGGCTTTTGGGGTGTGCCTGTGGGAGGTGTTTACCTTTGCCTTGCAGCCCTACTATGGAATGACCCACGAGCAGGTAGTGTGTTTCCTGAAGGAGGGAGGGATCCTGTCCTCCCCAGACCACTGCCCTCAGGAGGCGTACGCTCTGATGACCTGGTGCTGGCGGCGGAGACCCCACGACCGCCCCTCCTTCACCGCCCTACACCAGGCCCTCACCGACCTGGCGGGGGGGAGGTCCATACAAGTGCCCTCTGCTCCTCCCACTTCCTCCTCCTCCTTAGTCCACCTCCCCTCCTCTGCCCTGTCCAACCTACCCTCTGCCACCCCCACCTCCCGCCCCTGCTCCTGTGCCCCACCAGAGACTCCCACGCAGCAGGTCTGAGACACTGTGGGGTGTAGGCGCCCATTAACCCTGGCAGTGCTTTAGCGTTGTATGCATTTGATTCTGGCTAACACTTGGCAATTTTATTCAGCTTTGGAAGGACATCTGGAAATTTAAGTGTAATAACTTTCTCAATCAACCCTTTAACTCCCACAGGGCTTTCCTACCTAAGCTTAATAAAATCATCTAATGATAGCCTGAAGAAAAATAAGATAAATATCATCGTACAGAAAGGGGTTACGCCACACTCGTGAATTATGAACCTATAAAAACTGCCACAGGGATATCGTGATTGATAATGAACACAGCACTGTGGAAAGTATGCATGTAAATAAACAGTGCTTTATAGTGTTGTTGTTGTTGTTGTTGTTCCCCAAGCTGCCTGGCCGAACAGCCCCAAGGCCCCGAGCAATTCCAAGGCCATAACCGAGCGCCCCCACAGAACCCTCCCTGCCGACCACAATAAAGCCTGGGTGACCGAAGCCACTCCATGGCGGGGAGCTGAGGAGGGTGCGGAAACGCCCGGGAAACCAAAGTCCCACCCAGGGCCCTGTGCCCCTCAGCAATTATGAAGAGAAAGTTGAGGGGCAAGGGAAAAATGTGACGCTTTGGCTTCCAATCTTGGTAGATTGGGAGGTCAATCCACGGAAAAGACGCCGTCACTTGAGATCTAGAAAATATATAAGTTAAAGGAACAGTCAGAGTAAGCTATGGGTATGACAGAGATCGCTCAGTTCTCACTCTGATAGACCAGCCCATCACCACACCTTTATAGTGTTGTCCAGGTAAGCATGTCTCAGCAGCATGAGTGAAGTGTGTGTTCGGTATTAAACTGTGCAGTGTGAAAGATGCACTTGTGAATTGATCACATTAATCGCTCAATTTCGACTCCCATCATGATGTGTGCAACTTGTGATCAAATCTTGATCTATATAGAGCATGATCAATACATTGTGTTATGCACAACTGTGAATACCTAAGAGTCTCAAATCCTTAATAATAAGCAACATCTAGTGATTATCTTGGGGATGTAAGTGTAGCATGCTAAAAGTAAATCAAGGCAGCAAGAAACTTTACTGGAATTGTAAAAATAAGGAAATGATAACAAAATAGGACAGTAAATGAGAACTATGCATTTACATAAATACATCTTTAAACTTTTATGTATGTATGTAAATGAGGATTGATGAATAGATTGCAGCCTAGAAGTAGCAGAGGATAGTGGGTGCAAGGAGTTAACCCTATTTGGTCCGATTTTTTTTTTTTTTTTTTTATCTCCCCTGTTCTGCTGCTTAATAAAAAAGGGTAGGTCCAAAAAGACCTCCTTCGGATCAAATAGGGTTAAGCATAGGTTGTGAAAATGGGGTAGGAATATGAGATGAACTTACCCGTTCAAGAAGTGGATAGCTTAACCCATTGAGTACCAGCGACGTGTGTTATATTGTATTCAAGCTATATTTAGACGATATTATGCAGCTTAAGAAGGGTCTGTGGTAGTTAAAAGAGTTAGATTGAGATAGCTTGAAGCCTTATTATTGCTAGAGGTCCTTCCTAAGCTGAATACAATTTTCTAATAGTTGCCAGAATATGATGAAAAGGACGACCATGGTACTGAATGGGTTAACTTCAAGATGGCAACTATAAACTTCAGAAACTTGGTAATGGTATCATGGCTCATATTAATGTACAGTACAGTATTGTTAATCTCTTTAGCTCACTATAAATTCAGGACCTTGTAAAATCAATAGATACTGTAAATGAAGCTGGTTTAATATGTAGTAGGGTATGTGTTTAGAATTGCTAACGAGACACAACTTTCATTGTTAACTCGAACTTCCCTCCCACCTAGACTGCAAACTAGTCATGCATTTTAAACACTGTCTTGAATCAGTGAATAATTAATCAGAATTTCACTTACGAAATTAACTGCTGTTGACTTAGAAATGCTAAAGAAATTATGAATGATCTGTCAGAAAATCTTTGTAATTGTAGACCAGTTTTTATTTGACAATAATTTTTAAATTATTTTATGGTAATTACTGTATGTATTTGATGCAGCTCTTCTTTTTATAGTAAATTACTTATAAATATATTATTTATGGTGCTTGCATTATATTTTTTTATATTATATAATGGCCATTTAAGCTAGGTATACCGTGTATGGTTGCCATGTGTAGCTACAGCAACCTTGATAATCCTTTCTTGCACAAGGATGTAGAATAAAAGTCCAGGGGTATGTTTGTAGGTACTTATATTAGCCAAAGAGATACAGAGAGCTGGGGGCACTGTTAGCCAAGTGCTGACTGGTGTGTACTGAGGGAAACTTGCAACGTTGCCGGATATATTTGGTGCAACGTTGCCACTACTAAAGAGTACGGTACATTATCATGGCACATGAAACAATGGTAGTATTGCCCTGAAAGTACATGTGTATGTTGCAATATGATTAAGGCATGTGTACACTCTGTATATATGCAGTTATGTATGCACTTAACCTATATCAACATACTGGTTGTATGTAGTACACTGTAAATGGAAAAGTCCATTTTTCAGATACTGAGATTTTAAGTGTTTATAAATTAAACTGTATAGGTACGATTCATAGATTTACACAAAAATTAACAGTGACAAATATTGTACTATAGACAGCAACCTTATACACAAGATTCTAGGTTATTGATAGAAGCGTCATCATATGGCTAATATTCTCTGAACCCCATCACTTTCACCATTTAGGTAAATGCAGGAATACTGTATACTTTATTATGTAAGGGAAAAAAGTCAAACTAAATGTTTGTATGGTCATCGATCATTGATAATTTCCAATGCCTTATATTTAGACCATTTATACATTGTACAATACTTTACAAAGTAAATGAGTAAATGAGTTTGGAACAGTGTGCGAAAAACGGAATTTGAAGGTAAATGCGGGGAAGAGCAAGGTTATGGTCTTCGAAAGGGGTGAAGTCACAGAGTGTGAGGTGAAGCTGAACGGTCAGGCTATGGAGATCGTCAACTCTTTTAAGTATCTGGGCAGTGTGTTGAGTAAAGATGGGACTATGGATGAAGAAGTGCGGGAGAGGGTTGTAGGAACGCTAAAAGCAGTAACAAGAAATAGGGTGGTCAGTATGGAAGTGAAGAAGTCCTTGCATGACAGTGTGGTTATCCCGACACTGACTTACGGAAGCGAAGCATGGACGTTGGTTGAGAGACTCAGACCAAGAGTGAGAGCAGTGGAAATTAATTACTTAAGGAGTGCGTGCGGAGTTACATGGAGATAGACAGACTAATGAGGAAGTAAGGAGGTGAGGTGAGGTGTGGAGGTAGATGTGCTGGAAAGTGTGAAAAGGAACAACTTCAGATGGTTCGGCCATATGGAACGTATGGAAAGCGAGAGAATGACTAAGAGGGTGTACGAGAGCGAGGTGGAGGGACAGAGAGGGAGAGGTAGACCGAATGAGAGGTGGAAGGATGGAGTGAGGAAGTACATGAACGAAGGCGGTGCTGGTTGGGGGGAGGGGCGTCAACTGACTGGGGACAGAGGTGCATGGGGGCGGTTCGTTCGTGGTCACCCCTTCGGGGATCACGGCGTCAGGCAATAGATAGATAGATAGACATTACTTTACATCTATTGCATTCAAATATATTTTTTCATCTTGTTTTGCTCAAGTCAATATCATCTACCATATGCAGAAATATTCTGCAATAACTGAAAACAAGTTTAACTTGATCATAACTAAAAATATAAATATTGATAATAATTGTAATATATATAATTACAATATTGTAGTTGGAGTCCACTAGTTAGTCCAATCGGACATTTTTGTCCGATTTATGTGATTGATAGTTCGAAACGGTGCATCATGACCATCCATATTCTTACCATGCCTATCAGAGTCATCCAAAATCCTTACAGTTTCTATGCTTGATCTTGGGTGGCTTCAGTGCACATATCAAATGAACTGCCATTATATGCTTCCATATGCCGAGGCAGCTCATTTGATTATCTAGCTTGTTCTTGTTCACATGTTTCAAGACATTAAGCACAGATTTAAAGACGATATCTGCACTAGCATTGGTATTAACCAATACATGTATACTGTATACCAAGCTTTAATGGCTATTAGTGTTTCAGCTTTGTGTAGCTCTGTTATACAAAGCTTTTAATTCAAGATTTGTTAGTTTGGTACTGTACTGTACTGCCGTTTTGTCTCACATTATATAATGTAAGTTAGAACACCAGCACAATGATAATTATTTGTATACTTTATAGGGTCAATATTATATATTATCTTCAAATATTTTCTTTGCTAAAATGGTTGAACTGAATTTGAGATAAACACATTACATTGCTACTGTATTTAAAACACATTATTCTGTACCTTCCAATAAATAATATTCATATTTTCATAGCAAAAGAGCAAAGTATATATATATTATGATTGAGCCATGATAAAAGGGATTGACATTCCTGCCTTTAGTTAAATATACCATTGATATGTATCTTGCAGTATTTTTTATGAAGTTTTTGACAGTGCATTATAAAGTCAGAAGTTAAAAGTGCAAATTATAGGGTTGCATTCAGATATTTGTAAATTCAGCACCTATAACAGTATGCTTAAGGGGGCCCACCTCGCTTTTTTTTTCTCTTTCTCTCCCTCTCTCTTTGGCTTGTATCCATTCGGCCCCATTCAGCCTACTGTTTGAAGACGTTTACCCCCATCCAGGTGTCAATATTTTCTTGGCGAGCGGTAGCGCGCCAACATTTATATATTTTTGTTTTGACAGCAGGCTAAATTTGTAAATTTTTCGATAGAAACATTTCTCCGGCAAAGCCGGATTTCTCCATACAATGCTGGCTCGCTATCGCTCGCCAGGAAGATATCGACACCTGGATGGGGATAAACGTCTTAAAACAGTTGGCTGAATGGGGTCGAATGGATACAAGCCAGAGAAAGAGAGAAAAGGAGAGAAAGATAAAAAAAGCCGGTGACCCCCCTTAAGGCATATTTATACCAAGGCATACTGTATATTATTTGCTTAACCTCTGGTAGTTATAATTTATTTAGAATATTCGTGACATTAGGCTATAGGTAGCGCCGACGAACTTGACAATAATCTGGACCCCTTAACTTTTTATAACTCAACATGTATGAAAGCAATCGGGCTGACATTGCTATCATTTGGGAAGAGTCCACCTGGAAATAGATGTGGAAATTTACAGCCAGTTTGCTCAAGGTCCTTTTGAGTTACGAAGAGGTCAGGGATCAAGATAATTGTCAAGTTCGTTGGTGCTACCTATAGTTCTTTTAATCTATTATATGAGATAGCTATTCAGTTAATTATTGATTTGACAATATAGTATTGTCTTATTATTGGGTGAGAATCACGATGATAAGAACCCTCAGATGTGTGATGGTTGTATGCTTATTAAATAAATTAGTAATAGCATACATCCAATATAAGGTATTGTATTAGGATGGCAGTTGACCAAATTGAACTGCCTTGTGTTAAAATTATAGGCCTAGTACAGTACTGTTCCATATCAGGCTAGACAAAATACATATTTTACTTGGTATTCTGAGCTAACTAATATTATTATGCTGTATATACTGCAAAACAAATATATTCAGTTATACAGAGCGGTCGCGAAACATCTCCCCCATAGGGAATTCCTGTGTATTGCCCATAGGGTATTCCTATATTATTTGATCTGCATCTGTATGTGGTAACTCAGGTTCGAATCCCGGTGGATCACATGCTTGCTTTCATTAATTTCTTTGGGAGGTGTTTGGTGTTAGAATGACATAAATAATAATAGATTCTTCAGCTCTCTCTTGCAAATACACAGGAATTCCCTATGGGGAGATGTTTTGCGACCGCTCTGTATATACTGGAAACAAACTTGTATGCAATGTGAGAAGTGTTTCTTTATTGCATTGATCTATCATTTTATGGTTTGAAAGGTACGGTAGCTATTATCTTTTGCACAGGTATGCCTTGGTCACATGATGGTCACTTGTAGCATCCCACTTATTATTATTTATTTTCATTATAAGCAAACAAAATAGTCTATATTAGCTTGCTTTGGACAGTAGCCTACTTTAGCCCATGTCAAGTTCTGGTTGATATGAGATGCTCTGAATTTATAATATAAAACTTGCAAAATAAACAAACCAAAACTTGGACAAACACAGTAAGAAGACAAAACAACTTGTCAAAATCGCTATTATCAGATACTGTACCAGATTACAGGACATTCACTTGGCTACTTGTTGTTCAACTATTTTTGGCAATAATACTTTTAAGGGGAGACTGACCGTTTGTTAGGTCTTATTAATTCATTTATTCATATATTTTCTTTGTTTCATCGCTAGACCTCCATCAAGCTTAGAAAAACACCCCATAGACCGCCCTTCAAGATAGATTTGTACATTTTTCGGTAGAAAAATGTTCCGGCCAAAGGCCGGTTCCTCTTAAAATTGCAGGCTCGCTATCGCTCGCCAGGAAAAAATTGACACCTAAATGACACGAAAGGTCTTAAATTGACAACGAAATGGGGCGAAAGGTGTTAAAATCGCCAAACTAATGGGCCGAACGTTTTATAATCTCAAAACTAGTTGGGCTAAACATTAGGGAGAAAGGGGTCCAGAAAAACGGTCTGCCTCCTCTTAAGCTTGGAATGCTCGGGTTAATCACATTTCCCCAGTCTAGTTTGAGAATACTGTATAACAAAAATATGATTGATACTAAATGAATTACTGTCAATGGAAAACAAAGAGATATGGTGATCCTTTTACATTTTTTTTTTTTTTTTTTTTTTTTTTTAACCAAACCATTGACCTCCATACCAGAACTTTTATAGGGCTAGCCTTCACAATTAGGTAATGTTTTCCTTTAGTATTGTATTTCTTATATTTGCAATGGGTACCGGTAATTTGTAGTTCTAAGTATTTTTCCATTCTAGTTAGTTCTGTGATAGTAACTGGAGATATCTGTAATGATTTTAAAAGACAGTATTTTTAGAAACTGATAAATTAATATTCTTTCCCCATTAGAGTGATGGGTATGGATATTATCTTGTAAAAATGTGAAGTCCATATTCTATTCACTGATCACTTAACAGGATTCAAAATCAACAAGAGTAATGAAAATGGATGACACTCCAATCATAATTTTTTCAATGGAAGTATCGTTACATTATAGTAAAATAAGGCTGGTGTGGTGCGATTTTGCCAGGTGCAAGTGCTTCAGGGGGACTTTATTGAGTTATGCTGAGACGCTGTTAGTGCTATCTACCAACATCAGCCACAGTGATAACATGATGGGGTGTTGTTGTGGGAAGACTTTGTTTGTACTGTGCTGCAGTAAAGACTAGCCACCGTGTTATGATTGCTGTGCACTGTGTGCAGTAGGCAACTGTGATTGTACCATGGAAGCCACATTCATTGTGGATGGTTGCGATCTTTAAACATGTATGTATGTATGTATGTATGTATGTAATTAAGGAAGGATGATGTCCCTAGAAAATTTGTGGATTAGGCTACAATTCACTCGGTCAAATCCAGATTCCTAAAATATTGAAGTGGGATCATAAACCCAAAATTAATATAAATAAAAAAAAGAGACTTAAAGACCAATATTCCTGTGCAATTTGGCCTGTGTGCAGCCCAAGAGAGTTTTCCTGAGAGTAGTATCAATGCTGTAACATAACATTTATAATGTAAAACTTGCAAAATAAACAAACCAAAACTTGGACGAACACAGTAAAAAAAGAAAACTTATCAAAATCGCTATGTGGAAACAACGCCTAAGCTTTGAAGATGACTAAGAGCCACTAGACTCTGTCAAGGTCATCCAGATTTGTTTGTCTTTCATTAGACATCATCGATGCTGATAAACTTAAATTAGTAACCCTACTGTTTAAGGAACGGTTTCATGATTTAACAGCTAATATTGAAAGCCTGGTGTTTGCATGAGGGATGAAGGAAAGGTTATCAAGAGGTTAATTTTGCCTAATTAAAATGTAAAACTTATCAAACAAACAAACAAAAACAGGACCGATCAATATAAAGACAAAAGAACTTATCAAGATCACTATGTAGAAATAACACATTGAAGATTTAGCATAATAATATTATGAACAAAAATACACAAAAGATAAGTGTAAAAGTAATGTATGGATGAGGACAAAATTCCAAGAAAGATATAGGGAAGTCAGGTGAGTGGAGGAGCTAGTTGTGGAAGACCACCTATGGTATGAGAGAAGAAAGTGGGAAAATATATTGAGTAAAAACTTCCATGCAGTGGAACTTAGACGGGGCATTGTGGCACCAGCAATGGAAGCATGTTTTGATAAGTGACCTGGAGGTGTGTCTGCCATTGCCATCCTTTAGTGAGGGTTTCTTAGGAGGAAGCAAGACTTCGAAGATGATGATCATCATGAATGATAATGAAGAGTGATATGTTTAGGATTGAGACTTTTACTATAATAAAACCAGTGTAACGATACTTTGATCTTGTTGAGTGCACCTTGGTTGTATGTCCTGTTAGTTTGTGTTCGGGTGCACTATATGGTTTACCACGACTTTCATCTTTATTTTCATGTTTACTCTCATATTATATCATAGTTAATAATATCTTTACCATTATTCAACTTAGTTTTAAGTTTATTACTTTTCCAGAATACACCCCTCTTGTAATACTAGGTAATATTTGTAAGTTAAGTTGCTTTTCACATTCTGTCTGAGTTAGCTAGTCAGATTCAAGTGCTTTATAATGGTGAGACTATGGCTTAAAACAGCATTGCACAGGCAGTTTTTCTGTGTTTTTGGTAGCAAATCTTGGATAAAATCATTGAAGTCACGGTGAATTCACTCTACAGTAGTTAAAAGTGTATTCCTGAAATTGATGTCAATTCTGAATGAATCGGGAAACTGAAGGCAATAACCAGGAAGGTATAATGAAGAGTGATAGCCAGAATAGGTAGCAGGCAAGAAAAAACACAAAAAGAAATTGTCTGTGCAAATTTGCGTTTACAGACCAATATGTATCCTCTGTTTATTTATTTGTTGATACAGGTAATAATTTTGAACAAACGTTGATTCTTGATGTCCGTACATTTTTCTATGAGCAAATGTACCTTGGAGTGATTTCTAGCACAATATTTTCTACAGACATGAGCTGTAACATTTGCTTTGCTTGCTGGTACTGATGCAGGTTAAGCCGGTATCACGAGCGCTATTTCCTTCAACTTTTATCGTCAACACTGCTCTGGCAATTTATGAGGTAAACTATTTATATGGTTCTGTCACTTTAATTTATTATCTCGGACTCAGTAGTTTGGTTAAACTATTGTGTTACTGCTACTACCACTTTAATTCATCTATCTTCAGTCTAGTTTCCAATACCCCAAAATGTTGCTGGAAAAAATGTTGACCACTAAAAGTTGAGGATAAAAGCTCTGGTGTGGTCCCCCTTTACTTCCCTGCACTGATTGTCTGCCTCTTGTAAATTTTGCCATGTAAATATTAGAGTAAGTTCTAGAGCGACTGTGTGTATTTAGTGTGAATTATGAGTGAGTGACTTAAAACATTTTTACTTAAATTATGCCAAATTTGATGTTATTCTTGCTTCGTGTAGGCAAGTTTATTCAGCTTGGGAAGAACCTCTAGGTATCAAAGGGTTATTTACTAGCTCAATGATTCCTATAACACTACCACTTTCTTCCTTAATTGAATAAAATTGTCTGGGTGTTGCTAGTTATATAACAAATTGGTATCATCTATTTGAGAGGGCATAGACTACAGTAGATCTGGACTTGACACAAAAATGGAACTTTGCAGTAAGGGACCCAAAATTGGAGAACGAACCCCCAACTTCGAACCTCGAAGCCGCGAAAATATAAAACTTTGCTGTTTCGAGGATCGAAGTTGGGGTTTCGTTTTCCGAATTTGGGTCCCTTACTGCAAAGTTCCATTTTCGTGTCAAGTCCAGATCTACTGTAGTCTATGGAGAGGGTTAAGTTATTTTATTTTATTGTAAAGACAGAGTGCAGCTTCTTCTTGAATATAAAGAGTGAAATTCTCTTCTGTGAAGTAAGAGTGCGCAAGTTTCCTTTGATGCAGACTTGCGGAACGTAGCATCTATCACCACAGTTGTATATATGGAATCTCATTGACTTGCCACCACATTTAGCGTCAATAGCACTAAATTCGCCACTCTATTACATTATCTACTTGTCCTAAAAATCATCATAAGATACTGTATACTGTACTAAATTTAATATAAAGTAAAAACCATGCTTCACAGTACAGTACTTAATATATCTTTGGAAGTGATATATAGCTAAAACAAGCAGTTTGTTATATTTTGTTATGTAGTCCTTCATATACCTGTTTCAGGTTTAGTATCCTGACACTGGTTATTTATCGGACAGGTGGTTACTATAATAAAGGCTTTAGTGTTAACGTTGGTTTTCCCCATTCTCGCGCCTTTTCTCCGGTGCTTCCCAAGACAGGCTTCTTCAAGGGTAGGGGCATCTTTTATAAAGGCCGAGTTGCACAGGCACTTTATCAGACAATTATCTTTGACAATTATAGTCTGGTAGCTTCTGATTCGAAGATCAATAAGTTTTCAGCCAGCTAACATGAATTATGTACCGTCTAATTGTAATACCAGTGCAAAGCGCCCTCAATTTTTTTTTTTTTTTTTTTTTTTTTTTTTTTTTTTTTTTGTGGAATTAGCTGGTATAGGTTTCGGTTCCTCTTCTGACCACACCTTCCTATCAGCTTACTCCACAACTGTTGCCAGAAGAAAAGCTGATCAATAGTTGCCTGAAAATTTCCCTGTGTAACTCCTTAAGTCAGAATTCCTAGAATCGTGACCCCGAGAACACTTACAAATATAATTGGTATTCCTCTCTTTCATAATGTAAGATACTGTAAGAGATAAAGAGGAATACCATTATCTATTTCTGGTACTGTACTTGTAATGCCCCTCTACTCTGGTCTGGTCAATTTGTGGTTTATAAGAGCACTAATTTTGTATACCGTGAATCCTCTTTTATCTCGGGAGACTATGTTGCTGGATAACTTTTTGTCAGCTAAAGAAGGTACAATCAAAAGTCAAAGTACATTCTTTTCTTTGATCTGAGCGACGTGTAAATTTAAGGCTATCAAGAACTTTAATGCCTGAACATACATACATACATTTACTTTAAAGACTGTGATCTAAAGGAAGTATGTAGGTGATGGTTCGGCCACTTTTTACGAAAATAATCGTAAAAAAATAAACTTATTTGTAGCCGTTTATATTTATTGGTGCCACAGTAAAGCCCCCAATCTTAGCTCTTTTGTCAGTTCCGTTTGAAGCTTTATCTCAGTTAGTTATTGAATGGGAAAATTACGAAACTCCCCCACAAGTTCGAACCATATATTTCATAGATTTACAATTCTATTATTATGTTCCTTCCAACAACCAACTATACTCCTAAAATCGATTAATGAAATTTACAAACACATGTGGCAGTCCTAACTGTATTTTAATAATGGGGGCAGGAGGGTTAAAGTTGTTCTGTCAATAGTCTTCGATGAAACTTAGTTATTGCCTTTAATTTCACTTACAGCAAAGATGAGAAGGCACTTTGACTCCTGACTGTGCTGTGTATCTATATCTGGTTGGTTATTATCTATTACTAAATAAATAACCATGGGATCCTGTAGAATTAGGATTGGCTTTCATTGCCATAGTGGGACTCTTAACCTCTTCAGTAAGATGACACCTTTCTTTAATATATTCTGGCTATTATTAGAAATTTTTATTCACATCAACTCTCTCAAGGATTTCACCCGCATTTTGTTTACGTATGAGCGGTTCACCCCCCTCAAGGTTTTCCAAATTTGATATGCATTTTGGTGCACATGAACTTTTCGAAAATATGAATGTCCATTGCAATTGTGTATGATTGCTCTTTATACGCAGTGGTGCCTTGTACTTTTGACAGTGAAATACAGTAACAGCAATATGATCAAGGTATTAAGTGAAATGTCGACTTTGTGAACGTTTCTCATTATGACACCGGACAATGAGCAGTGTGTCCGAGGCCTCGCACCCGAACCTTGAGAGTGTTAAGGGAGCCCACCTCGCTTTTTTATCTTTCTCTCCCTCTCTCTTTGGCTTTTATCCATTCGGCCCCATTCAGCCTACTGTTTTAAGACGTTTACCCCCAACCAGGTGTCAATATTTTCCTGGCGAGCGGTAGCGAGCCAGCATATATATAATTTTGTTTTGACAGCAAGCTAAATTTGTACATTTTTCGATAAAAAAACTTCTCCGGCAAAGCCGGATTACTCCATACAATGCTGGCTCGCTATCGCTTGCCAGGAAGAAATCGACACCTGTATGGGGATAAACGTCTTAAAACAGTTGGCTGAATGGGGCCGAATGGATACAAGCCAGGGAAAGAGAAAAGGAGAGAAAGATAAAAAAACAGCCGGTGACCCCCCTTAAGAAGGATCATTTGGGGTCAATGGGTTATTCAGGATAGTTTGTAGCCCTTTAATGCCTAGAGGTCTTTCCTGAGTTGAATAAAATTGTCTAGTGTTATCCAGAATATGATTAAGGTGACACCATTATAGTGAAGGGGTTATGTGCTGAAGTAAATTATGTACAGTGCTGGGAGATACTTTAGAAGGATGCAAAGTTGCTGCGTATTGCCAGGCAAAATCTGCAACGAAAGGGGAGGTGCGGACCATAGATCTACTTTTTGGAAGTTATTGAGTTTTGCTGATCATGTGTACAAAACTGCCGATCAGAGTGACATATTTTTATAATGCCTAGTTTATTTATGGCGTACAGTACTTGGGTATATGCTTTTTATGATATACTGTACTGTCAAGATTAATAGTTCGCCGAAGACCTTGCTGATAAACTGTAATAATTGTAATTTACTATCACTTTTATTTGACAGTTCTCATGTGTTTTTAATAGTTTGTGACTAGAATTATTTGTTTTATGTAGTAGAAAGTCAAATTATTATCCCTCTTTAATTATTTGTTAAATATATACAGTATATAGTAGAAAGTGTCAAATTTATGTCCCTCTTTAAATATTTGTTTCATATAGTAGAAAGTGTCAAATTAATGTCCCTTTCTCTAGATATCACACAAATCACCCTCAAGGTTTTTGGCAATCTATTGATTTTGACTGTTTTAAACCACTGGTAAATAGTGCGTCTCAACAATTTCAAGATGCCACTTATGTTCTGTCTCCATCTTTGGGTGTAATGGTAGCTGTGACCGGACAGTTCAACTAGTAGACCATTTCAACCAGTAGATCTCAACCAGTGCCTACTCAACCTGCCTACTCAACCAGAGCTGCTGTTGTATGTTTCATCCAGCCAACGTTAAATTGCCATGTGTATCTATCTATTGCCAGGCACCCTAAACGACGAGGGGATGGCCACGAATGAATCTCCTCCATGCACCTCTGTCCTCAGTCAGTTGGCATCCCTCCTCTCACTCAACATACCTCTCAACTCCATCCTTCCACTTCTAGATCTGCCTCTTCCTCTCTGGCCTTCCACCTCACTCTCATCTTGATTACTCAGTTATTATGAAGGTTCTATGGCCAAATATCTTGTTCATTATGAAAACTTGGCAATTATAATATGATGTAGAGACTTGGCAGTTTCCTATATTTCTGTTAATGATCAAGAAATCAGTTGTTACGGGATTCAATTTACTGTCAGCTGAAATAAAGTCAACTATGAAATAAGGTTTGGTTAGGTCAAGACTTTAAATTGGCCCTGGTTTGATTATCGCTGGTTGAACTCTACGGTTGGAATAGTCTAACGGTTGAATTGCCCGGGAACCATTTGTAGCAG
This sequence comes from Paralithodes platypus, assembly GCA_032716605.1. NCBI lineage: Eukaryota > Metazoa > Arthropoda > Malacostraca > Decapoda > Lithodidae > Paralithodes > Paralithodes platypus. Next base: position 9,315,344 of record CM064483.1, on the reverse strand, counting down.
TAGTTCTTGGATATGACAACCGACATGAGTTACCGGTAGCTACTTTTTTAGTGATTTATTGAACATTTTATATGGTATTTTTAGACAAGCAGTTCGGAGGCTGCTTACCTGTGGATAACCAGGTACAGTTGCCCTCGTGAACTTATATACACTCCATGATTTTATGTATGGAAGGAAAACTAGTATGATTGATTTAGAAGTGTAGTTTCTTATGGAGTAGTTAATTAATTTGACCAATTATTGGTTTTATAGCATATTATTCTTGTAAGTCAACCATACTATATTTTTTTCCATACATAAAATCAGAGGGGATACAAATTTATGTGGCCAACTGTACGTGCAAGCTTGAAGTATTCTTTCTATGACATGTTTTAGTGAACTCTCTTCCAATGTTTTAATCATTTGTAAGAATTTTAATGGATTTTATTGTTTAGTTGTCTATTATGACGGGTTTCACTCATAATTGTAAGTGAAATGTGCTCTAGTAGGTTTCAGTTACATCTGGGATAGAACAGGTAGCTAAATAATGCAAAACATTTCATAATGTAGAAAACATAAATTTGATTTAAAAATATTATATATAAATATGGCATTATTATAAGCACCCAAATCCACCAACACTAGTTTTCTTTCATTTTTGTAATGGTACTGAAGAGATTTTGTAATTCAAATGCCTCATTTTATTGTACTATATTCAGATATGTTGACCATTTCTAAATAATGCTAGTATTATCATTTTTATATTTTTGATGGTTCTGTTACTGCATTTCTCTCTGGAGCAATACATAACTTGATACAAAGTTAGTTTCATTTGACCTGTTAATATTAATGGAAAATATTCAGTGAAAAAAAAAAATGTATTCCCAAGAGAACTACAAAACAGTCATGGTCAGGAATAATCGAACACCAGCTAATGATAACAAGCTAAACGGTGTGCATTAACTAGTGATACATACATACATACATATTATGTATATATGTATTAACTTATGAACCCCAGTAATTTGATGTTTAAGGCTCAAGCAGTTTCTCAAAAAAGTTTGCCTATGTATTAAAATAGTTGTTTTTAAAAGCGTCCAGAAATTTGTGTCCATGACTGTCTCATCTTTAAATCAACTGCACATAGCTGCTATGTTGCAATTGGGAATTGCCCTCTCTGTTTCCATAACCATAATTGGGTGGTCAAGGCTCACATAGCCATGCATGTCTCATGTATATGTGTATAGGAGCCTTTCAAAATACTGTATATTATTGATTTTTCTTGTGGATTTTCAGCAGATCTTCATAGGGCGAAACTTACAAGGATGAAGATTTGCGTAGTGGTATGCTGCGGATGTAATTGTCAACTATTCCCCACATGGAAACTCACTGATGCAGGTAAAGGCTGACATACAGTAGTATTTGTAGTAGTAGAAGTAATAGTAGTTGTAGCAGTACTGTAAACAGTATTAGTAGCTGACAAGTACTTCAATTATCTTTAATGAAATAAGGGAAAGAGTTCCAACCTTCATTTCTTTTTCCATAAGTAAAGCTAAAGTCATAATCTCATCCAGGGCATCGTCCTCAAGCACCACCACCACCACCACCACATCGTAGTACTGGGCCTTTATAGCTGTAACAAAATTATCTTCTTTTTTTATCTTTGTAGATATTAAGAGTTGCAGCCTGGAGCCTCATCCGGGGAAATTCCAGGATATGGAGTCAGAAAGGAAGTGCCCCTTTTAACTGATTGATGGATCATTTATGGGTCACTATTCAATATTACCCTCCTCTCTCTCTTCAGTTGTCTATTATCCATCTTTCTGTGTTCTGTCATATTTTCAGTTAGTGCACCTGTACAAATATTTTCAGTTAGTGCACCTGTACAAATGTCTTAGTCTTTGTGTTGTTTGTCTGGGTTATATGGTTATCAGCTAGCATATCTTCGTTTTCCTGTTATTCTAGGCTCGTGGTATGTTGTATGAGTGATGCTATGAGGCATTGACACAGATTCTATAGGAAGTTATGGTGGCGATGAGTGTCCTACAACACCACCTGTCACTTACCCTCTAGACTTATTGCCCACTTTAGTCTCTTATGTATCAGCTGACGGGAAATTGAATACCTAAGCAACTAATTTATTAATGCTTTACTTGTAACCCTGTTTTGCTACATTTCTAAAAAGGCATTTATCTGTAGAATAACACATTTATGGGAAAAATGTGATACAACAATATATGTTTATTTTCCATTTTACAATGTGTTCGTCATAGTCTGTAACAGTTGTTTCAATACACCCTGTATATATCTATATAATATTTTTAATAATAACAATAATAATAATAAACGGTTTATTAAAGAAAGGCAGCCTCATGAGCTGAAAATACACATTTTACAATTTAGTGGATGAACATGAGATGTACAGATATGAAGATGGTAAGCTCAGTTTACAAAAAAAAAAAAAAAAAAAAAAATGATGCAGGTGCAGAATACAAATTATCATAAAATAACCATGAGAGTAAGTTATATACAGTACATATACACGTTTGTTTTACTTACTTATATACAGAACATACATACAGTATATACACGTACGTACGCACATACATACGCATACATATACACACATATATAAGAACATAAGAACATGCAGTAAGTGTGCACATGTCCGTATACACAAACGCTCACGTATGCACACAAACATACATACATACAAAAACTGTTTTGGTGGGGTCAGGGTAAAGAGGTTAGCGGCGTTCAAGTCTGTGCACGTAGGGTCAGGTAAAGCCTACTACAATGGGAGGTTAATCCTCGGTAGTGTAGGTGTGTGTGTGTGTGTTCGTTCGTGTGTGTGTGTGATAGAAGGCAAAATGTGGAAAAGCTGGGCGTTCTATTGTTAAGGGTGGAAATACATGGATGAAGATACACGAACACTTAATAATAGATGATGCTTATGCATAGATTTATAATCAGAAGTTGCGCTAGTGAGCAATATGTTCTCGCTCATATGTACGTATATTTACATACATATGTGTATATGACCATACAAATACACGTACAGTACATATATATATTATATACCTTATATTCTCAACCGGGCTCGAACCATTGACATCACATACACACAGACATACATATACATAAATATATGCACATTACATGCATTGGTTGTCTGTGTGTGTGTTCTTAATAGGCGGCCGCAGTTTTGGACCTGGGGAGCTGAAACTTTGCATGTGGGTGTCAATTGACCTGGGTCAGGTCATAGAGGGGGCGAGGCCGAAATTGAAAAACAAAATGAAAAAATGGCCGTTTGGGGCAGAAGGAGGCCTCCGATCGAAAAGGTGTATGGAACGAAAGTTGTTCGCAGCTCCCCAAAATGGGGGTACGGATGAGGTCAGATCCAAAATCGGAGGTCATTTAGCGGCCGAAATCGAGGTCGCCGGCACAGGGAGGTCGAGGCCGGTGATTATGGTAGTACAGTAGTAGTATTGTGATGATTGTTTGATGATGGTGATTATGGTAGTAGTAGTGGTGGTGATTATTGTGATTACCTGGGCAACGCCGGGTACCCCTGCTAGTATATATATATAGTATATATATGGCCTCCCCCATTTAAAAAAAAAAAGGAAACTGGGGAAGGAGCCAGAGTACATACATACATACATACATACATACATACATACATACATACATACATTTAGGATATGACGGCCAGACTGAGATAAGGTGCCCTAAATGTTTTCAGTAGCCGGCCCTTGTTTTGACTGTTTTTACTGGCTTGCGTTTTGGTCTATTTAATTAATTATTTACTTTTACTGTATTTAAGTTTTCTCGCTAGACCTCAATCAAGCTTAAAAAAACACCCCCTAGACCCCTTTTCAAGATCAATTTGTACATTTTTTGGTAGAAAAATGTCCCAGCCAAAAGCCGGTTCCTCCCAATATTACAGGCTCGCTATCGCTCGCCAGGAAAAAATCGACACCTAAATGTCACGAAGGTCTAAATATTGACAAAGTAATGGGGCGAAACATCTCTAAATCGCCGACTGATGGAACGAACGTCTTAAAATCTCAAAAGTAATGAGGCTAAACATGAGGGAGAAGGGGGTCCAGTAAAAAGCGACTTCCTCCCCCTTGACATACATACATCTAGCAACACACCCTCACCTTGGCATGTTTACGTCTCGGTGCTGCTGCTTTTTTTTTTTTTTTTTTTTTTTTTTTTTTTTTTTTTTTTTACATGCGTCAAAGAGGACAGGTCTATCATTGTTACGCTTTGTTACTGCTTTTTTGTTGTTGCGGTTGGACTTTTCTTAAGGGAAATATTACTGAAGTTATAGATAGCCTGTTACCTACAAAACAGTGCAAAGATTTATTTGGCATTTTTGGTATTCTTTATTATTTTATGCTTATATGTATTATTATTATTATTATTGGTGGTGGTAGTAGCAGTAGTTGTAACAAAAGTAGTAGCCTATTAGTAGAAGTATAATAATCCACGATGATGAGTCTGAGTGCGTGCTCTTGAATGGGAAGTGCACTGTGGCACTATGGTCCTGTGCATTGATGACCGTTCTCACTGACTAGGGTCTAGAGGGGGCACGCACAGGCTGAGTGGTAGTAGTAGTAGTAGTAGTAGTAGTAGCAGCACTAGTACTACTGTACTACTGATTATTATTTTTTATAATATAATAATTTTATTTAAACATGGGTATTTTTATCGTAGTTATATACTAATGTCATCAATGTTGTTGTTGTTGTTGCCGTTCCCCAAGCTGCCTGGCCGAACAGCCCCAAGGCCCCGAGCAAGGCCAAGGCCACAACCGAGCACCCCCACAGAACCCTCCCTGCAGACCACAATAAAGCCTGGGTGACCGAAGCCACTCCATGGCGGGGAGCTGAGGAGGGTGAGGAAACGCCCGGGAAACCAAAGCCCCACCCAGGGCCCTGTGCCCCTCAGCAATTATGAAGAGAAAGTTGAGAGGCAAAGGAAAAATGTGACGCTTTGGCTTCCAATCTTGGTAGATTGGGAGGTCAATCCACGGAAGAGACACCGTCACTTGAGATCTAGAAAATATATAAGTAAAAGGAACAGTCAGAGTAAGCTATGGGTATGGCAGAGATCGCTCAGTTCTCACTCTGATAGACCAGCCCATCACCCATGTCATCAATGTTTATCAGATTTGTTATGTAAGCCCATATACTGTATATACTGTATATTCGTCCATTGAATATTATTATCGATGTTATGTTATTCCGTTTATAAACTTAAGGAGACACGTCATATATTAACCCTTTCAGAACCATGAAGTTTTATCATTGTGGTTACCATTAGAAGATTTATTTTAGCTTGTAATCTACCTCTAGGGCTCAAAGGGGAAAATACGATCTCAATAAACCCTCGGAATAACATAGGTCCTTCTTAAGCTGCATACAAGCTTCTAAATTTAGCCAGAATAAAGGGATTAATTAAGATAGTCTGTAGTCTTTTCATTGGTAGAAGTCCTTCCAGTGATGAAAAAATATAGCTCATTGTTTGCCAGATTATAATGAAAAGGACGTCACCGGTACTGAAGTGGTTAAGAACACCCTGTAGATACACTGATACATAATACGAGAACACCTGAAAAGCAGCAGTAATGTCAGATAAAACGTTTGTGACATGGCAGTCCAATATTAGCGAGCTTAGAATGCCTGGGCGTACCGGCATATCTGGCACGGCATCTCTCTCTCTCTCTCTCCTACTATAAACTGTTCCTGTCTAGTGGTATCAAGGCCTATTTTCTACTATTGTCTGTATAGTTAGGTCTGTGTGGTCTGAGTATCTGTGTAACTCTGTCTCTTACCCCCCCCCCACCAGGTGCTCCATTTTTCCCTGTGTGATAATAACGAGCTCCACCGCTGCGTGAATCAGACTCCCGGGGCTAAAATGGGAAGAAGAACAACTCGCTGAAGGACGAACCCAACGTCAAGTAGCGGGTATAGGGTACGTACAGGCGCCGCGGGTGGTTGTAGGGAAAGTTATGGTGTATGGGTGTGGGTATAGGGTACATACAGGCGCCACGGGAGGTTGTAGGGAGAGAGCAGTATGGTGTATGGGTGTGGGTATATATTATGGAGGCGACGCGGTGCTCAGTACAGGGCTTCTCGGAACTTGTAGTAGCTTTTCTTAGATTATAGTTGCTTTCTTAGGACATTCACATCTCGCGGTTATATTTTAAGTTTCATATTGATATTTATAATTCCTTAGTGTATATTTTTCATAGTACTGTACATTGTTATTTGACTTGCCATATACCGTATATATATATATATATATATTTATAGATAGTTAGATAACGGTACTAGTTGTGTGTTTACACATTGTAATATGGAGCATTTGTGAATGTAAACTGGGAAAGCAAGAACATATGCATTATTGGGGATTTTGCTCGTGTTTATGTCAGCTGAACTTGATCTTTTAATACCAGTGATTCAAGGCAAGGTTTATAGGTCTTAAATGTAGGCCAGCTAATGTTAGTCACCTCATTCCTTCATACACCTTACTCATGTCACTCATTCATACACCTTACTCATGTCACTCATTAATACACCTTACTCATGTCCCTCATACATACACCTTACTCGTGTCACTCAGTCATATACCTTACTCCTGTCACTCATTCATACACCCTACTCATGTCACTCATTCATACACCTTACTCATGTCACTCATTCATACACCTTACTCATGTCACTCATTCATACACCTTACTCATGTCACTCATTCATACACCTTACTCATGTCATTCATTCATACACCTTACTCATGTCACTCATTAATACACCTTACTCATGTCCCTCATACATACACCTTACTCATGTCACTCAGTCATACACCCTACTCATGTCACTCATTCATACACCTTACTCATGTCTCTTATCCATACACCTTACTCATGTCAATCATTCATACACCTTACTCACGTCACTCATTCATACACCTTACTCACGTCACTCATTCATACACCTTACTCATGTCACTCATTCATACACCTTACTCATGTCACTCATACATACACCTTATTCATGTCACTCATTCATACACCTTACTCATGTCACTCATTCATACACCTTACTCATGTCACTCATTCATACACCTTACTCATGTCACTCATTCATACACCTTGCTCATGTCATTCATTCATACACCTTACTCATGTCACTTATTCATACACCTTACTCATGTCAATCATACATACACCTTACTCATGTCACTCATTCATACACCTTACTCATGTCAATCATACATACACCTTACTCATGTCACTCATTCATACACCTTACTCATGTCACTCATTTGTACACCTTACTCATGTCACTCATGCATATACCTTACTTATGTCACTCAGTCATACACCTTACTCATGTCACTCATTCATACACCTTATTCATGTCACTCATGCATATACCTTACTTATGTCACTCCGTCATACACCTTACTCATGTCACTCATTTATACACCTTATTCATGTCACTCATGCATATACCTTACTTATGTCACTCAGTCATACACCTTACTCATGTCACTCATTCATACACCTTATTCATGTCACCAGTTGTTTTAAGACTGATACCGTTTTCACCAAATATTTAACGAGTTCTGGGTTATATTAGTTAAGTACTGATATACTGGAGACGGCAAGGTGCTTCTATAATTATATTAGTTAAGTACTGATATACTGGAGACGGCAAGGTGCTTCTATAATTATATTAGTTAAGTACTGATATACTGGAGACGGCAAGGTGCTTCTATGATGTATTGGTGGTCTAATGGTGAATTACTGAAATTAAGGGGGGGGGGTCACCGTCTTTTTTGTTCTTTCTCTCCTTTTCTCTTTTTCCCTGGCTTGTATCCATTCGGCCCTATTCAGCAAACTGATTTAAGACGTTTATCCTCACCCGGGTGTCGATATCTTCCTGGCGAGGCTGAATGGGGCCGAAAGGAAACAAGCCAAAGAGAGAGGGAGAAAAGGAGAAAAAAAGCGAGGTGTGCTCCCTTAATATCAATAAAATCGTAATATCCCGTGGTGGGCTGGTTCTGTCAGAGTGAGGGTTGGTGTCCTCTACTTCCCACAGCCAATTCTAACTTGTCCTTTTCCATCATTCTTGTTTCCTTCTACTGATAGAGAGCGATGACAAACAGAGGTCCCTTAACCCATTCAGTGTCGGTGCCATCCTTTTAAGTATTCAGGTTACTATCATTGTTTTCTTTGTTTTCACTCTATCTCTCTCACTCTCTATGTATCTGCCTCTCTCACTTTCTCACTCACTGACTATCTCTCTCTCTCTCTCTCTCTCTCTTTTTTTCTATATCTCTATGTGTCTCTCTCTCTCTCTCTCTCTCTCTCTCTCTCTCTCTCTCTCTCTCTCTCTCTCTCTCTCTCTCTCTCTCTCTCTCTCTCTCTGCAATATCTTCCTTGTTGGAGCATTTTATTTTGATATTTGTCTTGACTTTTCCATTAATATAGTTACCATAAATGCTTCAATGTATGTCTGGCTTGTAGGTTGTAACGTGTGCAAGACATGGAGAGGGTGAGAGATAGTAAGGTGTATGAACGAGTGATATATATAATATAGGTATATTTTATATTTATTTATTTATTTATTTACTTTGAGTGCATAACCAATCATCTTCGCTACGAATGGGTCTCAATATCCTCACTCCCACCCCCATCCTCACCGCCTCCCCGTACTCTGTACTCTATCCTCTCTTCCTGATTATTCTACTGACCAAGTAACATCGTTAGTATGAGGTAGGGTAATAAAACGCGCAATTGGTGTAGCATAAGAGGAAGAATGTTAGGATAGACTCCGAAAAGTTGACAGAATTGCTATAAACACCATATGAGGAGGAGCACCTTATTGAAAACGTTTCGCAGATAGGCCAAACATCTTTCCACAGCTTTACCACACCTATTCCTTGGCTGACTCTTCCTAAAATGGTAGAAATATTAGCTCGATTTCTCTAGTCTTTCTGGTGTTATAGAGGTTAGTGGTCAAGATTGTTGGCCTAATAATAATGAAGAGACTATATAATTCGAGCATGTGTAGCTAAAAACGTGTACATAACTAGATATATTTCTGAAAGTGTTGAAGATAGTGGGGATAATTGTGGAGTCGATATACAAATATATTTCAATATTATGCAGCTATATATGCCATCCAACTCAATCGTTTCATAAAAAGTGATAGTCTAATCATTATTCGTAAGCCAGTACTCTTGACACCTAACCTTTATAATTAAAACACGACGAGAGTAATCGAGCTAATATTTCTACCATCTGGGAAGAGTCAGCCAGGAATTAGATGTGAAAATTAAAGCCCATTTGTTCAAGCCCTTTTTGAGTTACAGAGGTTAGGGGTTACAATTTCTGGCCTACTCATAAAATAATGATCTATAGATATCAATACATAGACTGCTGCAGGAAAAGGCATTATTGTATGTTCTTATGAGCACTTGATCAAGAGTAACCCTTTCTGGTCCGTGGGAGGTCTTTTTGGACCTCACTTATTTCACATCATTAGTTTAATGATTCTAAGACGTTTCACCCCATTAGTTTGTCGATAATACGACGATTCACCCCATTCAGGTGTCGATTTTATCTGGACGAGCGATAGCGAGCCAGTAACATAGAAGAAATCGGCCTACGGCCAGAATATTTTTCTATCGAACAATGTACAAATTTAGCTTATAGGGGGTCTGGGTGGGCATTTTGTTTAGCTTGAAGGAAGTCTGGGAAGGCGATTTTGTTAGCCTAGGTGACACACTAAAAATACATTGCTCGAAAATGTACTAAACAAGCAAAATCCTCAATTGTAATTTAACAAAATATCATAGTAACCCACAAGACGTCGGACCAGATAGTCTTAAGTTAGTAGATAGACCACTAGTTATTTTATTATTTTGTTGTTCTCATTGTTTATAATTGGTAAATGCATTACTAATTGAACTTATTCCAAGCTGACAATTTCCAAAGTAAATAATATTTGAAAGAGGTATAAGCACCCGTTTAGTACCTGTGACGTGTTTTCATCATATTCTGGACACTATTAGACGACTTTATTCAGTTTAGGAAGTTTCTGTGGCAGCTCAAAGGATTAAAAGAGATAGGCATTAGCCTTCTAATTGTTAGGGGTCCTTCCTAAGCTGAATAAAATCGTCTAATAGTTGCCAAAATATAATGAAAAGGACGTCACAGGTACTGAATGGGTTAATCAATAAGCTGTTACAGTTTATACGATTATACTGTACACTAATTGAATTTCCAGGCACCTCTGTTCATATAATTGACTGTTCACCATATTTTCCAACTATGTTTATTTGAGTAAATAACTGTGTATTGGAAATCAGCCAATAGACGTCGTCCCCCCCCCCCCCCCCAATTGCAGACGTTTTGCCCGAATCATGCAATTCATGGCAGGAAACGAGACACAGGTGCTCATTTGAGCAAATATAAATTTTAATCAATCACATGAAACAGACAAAATATCGGACAAAATCAATACAGTGAGTGTCCCTATTGCCAGTATTTAAATACAAAGAATAAAGAACAGCATTTGTCTATGGTGTGCCGAGATTAAATAATATTTGTTTAAATATGAAACGGTGTAAATCATTATTTGTTCTAGGGTATACTTGTGTAGCTCCTGATGAATCTGTGTGATGTAATTGTTAACCGGTGTGTTTACGTCAGTTGTAGCATCAATCATTGTTCTATTATGAGCCCCTCCTCCACCACACCTTGTTCTCGGCTTGACACATCACCTAAGTGGCTGCCAACACCATCCACACTATTATATATCAAAGGAGGACCCGTGGTGATAATGCACGTCCTCACTCTGACCACCTACCAGATGGAAGGCAAGTGGGGTGTATAAGTCAGAATTAGGAATGGATTGTGCTCATGACCATTCATTAAATGGAGCTTATAGTGTGTGTGTGTGTGTGTGTAGCCCAACTGATTATATTGGACTCCTCATACCCCTTCTACCACTACTGTGAAAGCCCTCTTACGTTTCGAATCCCATTACGCCATCAGACAGTACACTAGGACCATACGGCTGGGCTCTGATATAGCTTGGTGATATTATGCTTAGTTTACAAGCCAATATCTACTTTAATTTTGTCTGATGTAAGTTGACCAGAGAATATCAGATGCTACGTCTTAATTGGGGTGTTTATTATTTGGAAGAGAGAGAGAGAGAGAGAGAGAGAGATTAGAAACACAATTGAGGTTAGGAGAGAAAGAATAGTAATAGTTAGTTAATCAACGTATTATCCCCTTCAGCACGATGGCGTAATTTTCATCAGATTCAGTTTACTATTAGATGATATTCTGTAGCTTATAATGTCCCTCTACTACTCAAAGGATAAATACAATCTAGGTATATATTAACTTATCTTAATAACATAGATGAAACAAATTTAGAGAGAGAAAGAGTTGGTGAAAATAGCCGTGAAGACTTTAGAAGTGAAAATATAGAAATGTGAGAGAGACATAATGAAGAATAACAAACAAATGAAAAGACAGATTGAGCTATTATAAAACAGATGAGTAAAGAGAGATATAGGGAGAGCCATGAAAGTATATTAGATACGAGTAGAAAGCACGATTATGAACATAAATAGAGATACGTGAGCTAAGAAAAATGGGGAGTCATGAAGTTTTATTAGAGATGAGTGTAGAGAAAGATTATGGAGATACGTTAGAGATGAATAAAAATATAAACAGGGAGAGCCAAGAATATATGTTAGATATGAGTAAAAAGAACGATCATGAACATAAATAGAGATACGTGAGCAAAAAAATAGGTAGAGTCATAAACATATATTAGAAATGAGTGGAGAGAAAAATTATGTAGATAATTAAGATACATATAGAAATGAATAGACAGATTATGAAGATACATACAGAGATGAGTAGAGAGAGAGAGAGAGAGTGTGTGTGTGTGTGTGTGAGAGAGAGAAGTGAGGGAGCAAGTCATAATGCCCCCTTCTCAGTGTTTGGCGTCTCCCCTTCTTCTCGTCCCCAGCCCCTCTATCTACGCACTTCTCATAACACGGGCAAACATTTAGTAACACTAGTTGCTCCGACGTGTTGGGGGATATTCGGATAATTTGTTTCAGTATTATTGCTATTGTCATTTTCGATCAATGTATTTTAGTTTGTCCCCCAGGCTAATAATAATAAAAACAAAAAACAAGGCCTTCCCAGATTTCATGAAAACTACAATATGCCTACCTAGACCCCTTCAAGCTATATTTGCGCATTTTTCGATAGGTAAATGTCTCGACCAAAGGTTGATTTCTTCGAAGTTACAGGCTCGATTTGGCTGCCCAGAAAAAAAGTTGACACCTGAATACGTAAAGCGTCTCATTATCTCCAAGCTAATGGTGTGAAACGTCTTAAAATCTCCAAAATAATGGAGCGAAACATGGGACGACGCAAAAGACCCCCTCGGACCAAATTGGCTTAAACCAGAATTGAGCCTTTCAGTATAATGTTTTTTTTTATCTTTCATTTTGTTATTTATGTATTTATTATATATATATCGGTATATATATATATATATATATTTTTTTTTTTTTTTGCCAACACTGGACGATTTGTCTAGGCTTAGGAAAAAACCTCCCAGTCAAAGGGTTTATAATTACCTTAAGTAAAATCCTTCAATGCATATACTGAATATCTTGCTTTCTTAAGTCAGTGTCACGAGTTTGGCAGCTTTAAAAATTAAGCGGCATGGAAACTCCGCCACCTAACATATTCTACCGTAAGTCTGGTTTCTGAATCCAATGCGAAAGAGCCTGAAAGTATTACGAAAATAAATGTTCATCGAAAATTGCCGGAAAAAAAGTGGTCGTGTGACATTTGGCTTTAGATTCTGTTTAACACTGGACTTTTGTATAAACCTCAGGAAAGGCCTCTTGTCGTGAAAGGGTTAAGGGAAGGTTTCTAGTTCGTTTCCTACTCCTCCAGCAATCTTAAAATGTCACCCCCTTGACCCCCTTTCAATATAAATTTGTACATTTTTCGGCAGAAAAATGTCCCGGCCAAAGGCCGGTTACTCTTAAATTACAGGCTCGCTATCGCTCGCTAGGATAAAATTGACACCTAAATTGCACGAAAGGTCTTAAAATTGACAGAATGGGGCGGAAATTCTTAAAATCACCAAACTAATGGGGAAAACGTCTTAAAATCTCAAAAACAATGGGGCTAACCATAAGGGAGAAAGGGGTCAAGAAAAAAATCCCTCAAGTGGAGACCTCCCCTTAATGGGAGTGTTTATTTATTGATTAATCTATATATTTATCTAAAATTATGTTTTCTAGTTTCCTCCCTAGACTTCCATTAAGCTTAACAAAATATCCCCAAGACCGGTCAAAGGCCAGTTCCTCATAAATTCCAGGCGAGCGATTATCGAACACCTAAATGACACGAATGGTCTTAAAATTGACATTTAGTTGTCGATTTTCTCCTGGCAAGCGATAGCGACCCTACAATTTAGGAGGAAACATACACAAATTCATCTCGAAGGAGGATCTTGTGGGTATGTTTGTAAACTTGATGGATGTCTAGGGAGGAAACTAAAATATAAATACATACATAAATAAATAAATAAATAAATAGATAAATGCAATTAAATAATAAAGTAAAATCTCCCCGTAAGTTTGTAGAGTAAATGAGACTAAAATACAAAATATATTTTTATCAACATTATTATGATAACAGCAAAATCCTTGAATCCGTTACGAATCCGCTGCTAAAATTGCTAGTGTAACACCGGCTCTATAGTCGGTTCCATTTCATCTGACACCAAATTGAACCCCTTACCCAACTGATTTTCTATACTTTATGGAATAATCGGAATGTATTATGTCTCGGCGTAATCTAATTACCGAGTTTTCTTAATTAACAACACACTTCGTTTCAAAATGTTCGTAATAGAGGAGTAATTGAAGCAAGGATGTTGTAATTAATGTCAGATGATATGCAACCGAGTCATGTTCTTGGCATGTTTACTGAGTTGTTTTATTATTATTATTAGTATTAGTATTAGTAGTAGTATTATTATTATATTAGTATTAGTATTATTAACCCCTTCTGTACCGGCAACGTCTGTTTAATTTTATTCTAGCTATATTTAGACGATTTAATGCAGTTTAAAGGTGAATTACGCAAAGATGAAAAAAAAGTGAGATAAGATATTCAGCAGAATGTTAAATGCTCTAGTAATACACTATTATTGGGAATATCCTTAAATTTGCCCCTAACATATAAAATAAATTGGGTCAAGTTAAAGGTAAAATTCTGTTGCCTGACAACTATCGGAATCGATGACGTCATCACAATACTGGAAGGCGCGAAATTTGCAAGACAGTCAACTACCAGACGCCGCCAGACGTAAATTTACTTTATTATACACAAACCTGAGCATCCTTAATATGTTTTGATGCATACAAAATATACATCTTACTAGATATGCAGCTTATGTAATTCACCTTTAAGAAGGATCTGTGGTTGTACAAAGGGTGAAGTGAGAAACTGTGAAGCCTGTTAATAGCTAGAGGCCCTTTTTAAACTAAATAAAATGGTCTAATAGTAGCCAGAACATAATTGGAAGTACATCACCGGTACAGAAGGGGTTAATATTATTATTAAAATTAATAATAGTAGAATATGCCGTGAATTATGTAAACAAAGTCTCAATATGAAGCAGATATTAAGTAGTTCCTTATTCTGCTTTTAAATCATATTTTTTCACCAACCAACTTTACTTCTAAACTCAATTAATGAAATCAACAAATACAGTACATGTGGCACGCCAAGGGCTTGAACCTAGGATACTCACACTGAAATTCCGCGCATTTATGCATTACGCTGTGTTAGGGAGGAAAATTCTCGCCCGGTATTAGGTGAACAGAATATATGTATCCTAACTTTGTGGTCTGATAAGGTAAAAAAATATATACTGTGCCTTAACTTTTGTGTTCTTGAATAGGTGGTCTGATAATGTGAACAGATTATATGTGTCCTAATGTTTGTGATCTGATACGGTATGATGAACAGAATATACAATACCGGTAACATGACGTAACTTCGGACGGGGAGCCAACTTCGGACACTCTATAAAAAATATACAATGAACCACAGTTATGGGATAAATACATGATGTTATGGAAAAACAAGTATGTCTGCGGTGTTCTTCCATAATGCAGTCATGTTTCCATAACTAGCTTACATACTTTTATCCAGAAATGTCCGAAGTATAGCCCCCGTCCGAAGCTAGGTCATTTCACGGTACTCTATAATGTATTAACATTTCATGACAAATATAATAATGTTAATTTAATTTAATTTAATTGAGCATTTGTGGTATGAATAGGTGGTCTGATAAGGCGAACAGAATATAGGTGTCCTAACGTTTGTGGTCTTAAATAGATGGTATGATAAAGTGAACATAATAATTATAATGTGTCCTAGCTGTCGTGGTAGCGTAATGGTTAGTGCACTAAATTTCGGTGAGAATATCCTAGGTTCGAATCCTTGGAGTACCACATGTATTAATTAGTTTAATTGATTTCATTAGTTAGGTTTATTTGTAAGTTAATTGGTGGGTTGGTGATAACATGAATTTGTGGTCTGAATAGGTGACTAATACTCTGGGTTTCATTTCCCTGTGGTTTATTTTCGTTACACAGTAGCTGGGAAAGCAGTTATAAAGAGTAAAGTTGTACGGTTTGGCTCAGCTTATACTTGATAGCGTCCACTAAATATTGCACTAGTGTTCTTTAGGTTAGAGAGTTTTGGTTCTTGCTTTTGGTTTTTTTATGAAAAGGCTTGTCTTTATTTTAGGTGTGTCTAGCTAGTCCGCCATTCCCAGAAGACGTGGTTATTGTCGGTATGATACGAAAGATAAAGTTCTTGCAGAAAGCGACTCTATTTCACATTTGTCAGGCTCAAACACTGCAACACTGAGGTCCATGTTATGAGATCTGTATAGCTCAGGTCATTCACACACTGTTCAAGTTCTTTAAGTAATTTTCTAGTTTTGGAAAGTCTTCAGTCATTTTGTTTTTGGATTGCTTGTGAACACGAAAACAATATAATGTTATTGAGGTGTGCGAATCCCTGAATTGCCTTTGTCACAGATGCCTGACTATGGTTTTTATTATTTAGGTTGAAATTGTAAGAATACTATGAAAGATGTGAGGTAGTCAGATTGCATCGAGTGTCATTACTTTTTTTAATTTGGCGCATTTTAGGGTATAGCAAGGTTGTTGACATTTTCACATACCGCATCCTTCTAAATTCCGTAGTACATGGACCAGAACGAATATCAGTACCATCTAAGAAGGTTAACAATTATACTGTATTTTTCTATCTACGAGACTTGTTATCATTGTAGTGGAGATGTTACTCATAAGTCGTAACCTTTTTCAACGAGTATCTTTATCACTTAGTAGTCATTTATTGAAGTCTATGTTGAATATATGCCTCCTTGGATAATACTGATACGTGAAATATCGGGATCTGTCCCATGGACTATCTCATCATTTTGACCACATCTCATTGGTCCCTCTGCATTTGTTATGTTCACAATTAGGGACACAGAGCACTACCGCCGACGCACAGACTTCCTGACAGATCTGCTGCGTGGGTGCATGGGTGGCGGTCGGGACTCTTGGTACGGCTGCTCCTCCATATAGAACCCAAGTTTGAGCCCACAGAAGAACATCTTTTCGCGGATGTCACGCTTGAGCGCATTGAGTTTGAGCAGGATCTCCTCCTTCATGAGAGTATAGCACATGGCGATGATTCCCATGCCAATCAGGAGATACATGAAGTTTATTATTAATTTTGTTTTACTGTCCTTTGTCGCCTCGCCATATCCACTTCCTCCAAAACCTGGAACAAAATCACCTATCCCGATCTTGGCGAGGGAAGTGAAGGAAAAGTACCATGAGTTCAAGTAGGACCAGTTCTCCCACTCAGCAAACATTATGGTACCTGTCAACATGTACAGGATCATGACCCACATGCAAGCTGTGGATGGCACAATAATAGGTTTTGGTGGTTCTTCTTCAATCTCCTCACCATCTATCACCTCACTGTCCTCCAGGCGGTTCTTGCTGCGGTTGAGACAGCGGTACATGACCCGGTACAGGAACTTGAAGGACTTAGCAAAGACTCGGCCCATGTTCATGAAGTAGACAATGTAAAGAGGGATGCCAAAGACAGCGTACATGATGGTGGCGATCTTGCCCCACTGCGTCCGGGGCGTCATGTGGCCGTACCCAATCATTGTGAAGACGCTTAGGCAGAACATGAGGGAGGCAGCGAAGTTCCACACCTCGGTGTGCTTCCGGCCATCATACTTTTCTTCCTTAACTATTCTCACGATCTCCTTCTGAAAATCGAAGAGTGTGTTGTTGACGTCTGCGTGCCACTGACTCTGATTCAGGACGTTGAGCTCTTCCGTGACCTTCCATAGTAGATTGATAGTGGAGGTGTGGATGTTGATGGTACTGTTTGTTGGCCAATTCTCCTCATTCCCCTCAATGGCTATGAAGGCAAAGGCTCCCATTATTGCGTAGGAGACCACCAGACCGCCGACCCCCACTTGAGTACACATAAAAGACACAAATTTGCGACAACAGTCCTTGCACTTGGCTTTAGATCCTTGAGACGAGGAGGATGAGGTGCCATAGGATCTCTGTGATGCCACGCCATAGGATCTTTGTGAAGCGACCCCATGGGACCTTTGAGATGCCCTTCCCCGCTCCACCACCATTATGGAAGGATTGTTATGATACTCCAGTATTAACAACTTGCTCTATCCTTCTCACTCTTTTTTTTTCTGCCTTTCACGATGGCCTTACTTTTTCCATCTGTACCCTACTCGTCATTCTTCAATTAGGCTTCTGGTTCCTCAACTTCACTGTTAATTATGTATTGTCTTTAAATATTATAAATGTGCTTTATTCATACTGAAGTCAATCTCAGTCAGTTATTAATTATTTAGTATTTTCCTAGTTTAATTTATATATAGTGAAAATAATTTGTTGTAATATTTTTCACTTTTAACCTGTCCCATTCGTAACTTTTAATATGTATTTTTCAATCGTTCCTTTTAATTGGTATTTTATTGAATGGTCTGTTTCCTTTAGATATTTAAAGTTTTATTTCTCGTAAGTTTCAGTAGTTTCATAAGCCTTTTCAGATTCAGTTACCTTATGTTTTTCAGTTATCTATAACTCATTAGCTACAACTTGCACTCGACTTCTACCACTTAACTTAACCGTCTGTCTGTTGGCTGCTTGTATGCACAGGCTCAGTTTCTTTCACCGATTACTTCAACCTCGCTCGTGTGGTCCAGATTTATATATTTTTGCAGCCATTATGTTATCTCAGAGGAACCAAAAGAGCAGGGCAATAAATAAGGCAGGACAGGACAGAGCAGGACACTAGGCAGGGCAGGTTATGTGTCCTGCATGGTGGTGGTGGTGATCGTGTGGGGGAGTGTACTACAGCTAGACCTAGGCCACAGGCATTACTGCGTTGGCTCCCTTGCTGCCTGTCTTCACTCTCGCTAATCCCCCACTCCCTCACCCTACACTCCCCTCTTCACCCCCGCTAATCCCCCCTCACCCCTTCCCTACATGCCGCCTCACCCCTTCTCTACCCACCGAACATCCCCTCCACCCCTTCTCTCCCCACCTTGCTCCTCCTCTCTTTATGCCATCTCCCACCCACATCCACCCCATACGCTCTCTCTCTCGCTCTCCCATTCCTCACCCTCTACTCTTCCCACCCTCAACCACTCTCTCCCCATCCACCCTCTACATCACATTCTTCCTTTCTCCACCTTCAACCAAACATACACCCTCTCTCTCCCCACTCCACCCTCTCTACTCCACTCCACCCTCTCTACCCCACTCCACCCTCTCTACCCACTCCACCCTCTCTGCCCCACTCCACCCTCTCTACCCCACTCCACCCTCTCTGCCCAACTCCACCCTCTGTCCCCACTCCACCCTCTCTACCCACTTCACCCTCTCTACCCAGTCCACCCTCTCTACCCCACCCTGTCCCCACTCCACCCTCTCTACCCCACTCCACCTTCTCTACCCCACTCCACCTTCTCTACCCCATTCCACCCTCTCTACCCCACTCCACCCTCTCTACCCCATTCCACCATCTCTACCCACTCCACCCTCTCTACCCCATTCCACCCCCTGTCCCCACTCCAACCTCTCTACTCCACTCCAACCTCTCTATCCCACTCCACCCTCTCTACCGCACTCCACCCTCTACCCCACTCCACCCTCTCTACCCCACTCCAACCTCTCTACTCCACTCCAACCTCTCTACCCCACTCCACCCTCTCTACTCCACTCCAACCTCTGTACTCCACTCCAACCTCTCTACCCCACTCCACCCTCTCTACTCCACTCCACCCTCTCTACCCCACTCCACTCCAACCTCTCTACCCCACTCCACTCCAACCTCTCTACCCCACTCCACCCTTTCTACCCCACTCCACCCTCTCTACCTCACTCCACCCTCTCTACCTCACTCCACCCTCTCTACCTCACTCCACCCTCTCTACCTCACTCCACCCTCTCTACCTCACTCCACCCTCTCTACCCCACTCCACCCTCTCTACTCCACTCCAACCTCTCTACCCACTCCACCTCAACCTCTTATATAATAAAGTAGACGTGCCGTTTTCCCCAAAATCAAAACGGTATACCCAACTCTGCGATGGGTTTCCATCATCACTACTAATACCATCATCAATCACAATCAACATAATCACTACTACTGCCATCATCACTACAACTGCCACAATCATCACGAGTACTGTCATCATCACCATTACTATGATCATCATCACTACTACAATTACAATTATCACTACTACTCTCACCATAATCACTGTCCATTGTCACTAGCATCTTAATCACTACTATCATTGATACTACAACTATCAACCATCATTACTAATATCATCACCATCTTACAATCATCATTACTACTGTTAACATCATCACTACTACTATAACCATCATCATTACTACTGTCACAAATATTACCATAATTTATTCTACTGTCACCATAATAACTACTACTGCCATCATCACCATTACTATGAACTTCATCACCACAACTATCATCATCATCACTACAAATTTCACCATCCTAACTACTACTCACCATCATCACTAATACTCACACCATCGCACTACCATCATCACTACTGTCATTTATTATCACTACAACTATCATCATTACTATTATGACTAAAATGCCCCAGAACAAGAAGCCCACCACAGAAGCCACGAGCGAACACCACACAGAAACACCCGGAAGAAAGGTCCACAGAACGAAAGGACCAGCTGACCGAGCCAGCCATTTCAGACAGGCCCAAGCCCGCAGGGCTAAACAGCTCCAGGACACACCCATTTACCTTTTCTAAACTGACCATTTTCCACACCTCACGTACACTAACCCCCTCGTGTCCTACACTCCTAACTACAAAGATGATGAACAGGAATATACATTCATATTAAAAACACCCATGCCCTGTCCCGACGTTGAGCCAATGCCAACACATCAGACAGCCATAATTATATCTATGTATGTTCTTACATCCGAGAAGTAGATGTTATATATCTTAGAAGTTAAAACACCCACGCTTGTCCCTAGACCTCGTATATCATTTTCCATGACGAGTATAGATATATGTAACCCGTGCTCAGTCGCCCCTTGCATTGTTCCTCTAGTAACTAAGTCTATAATATTAACTGCCACCAGCATTGATGCGACATAGCGGCACTGTCCTTGTGTCGTATTGTGCCAAGTACAGATCAACCAGGTTTCATCACCTTATTAGGACGACGACTATAATGTCATCGTTCATCGATGTATGCAATCCTTAGGTTAAGTATTTTTATCCGCCATTGTGTTCACCTTTTTCCATTTACTTTCCACAATTGTCATACGTCTTCCCCTTGCCTCCTTCGTATCCACAGTCCACACTACGCCAATTTACTTCGTGTCTTACACCTCTTACCCCAACCAGAGATTATATAAGATAACCTGGTTACCAGTATCTGTCATAAGTACCCCGAAACAATAACTAAGTACCCCTACGAACTGCCGCTGTTGTTGGTATTTATATTTAATAGAAAACGCAGTTCCCAGGGCCAACTAATAGTATCCATAACCCTCGGACTGATCACATAACTCTATCTTTTCCAGACTCATATACCACCCCATAGTTGCATTCCCCGGTAGCATTTGGCTAACGTATTCTACTGCCTTTTCAAACTTCCATATCAATTGTAGCCTAATGCCACCCCCACGCCCAGGGACCTTAGGGGCAAAATTTCCCTGTAGCCCTTGAACTCTCCCCCCCTCTCATTAAGACACCCGCGCTTCTCGACTCTTGTCCGACCTAGCCTCTCTCTCATACCTCTTGAAGATCCTTGAATTGTCCGTTGCTAACGCTCTCCAACCTTTTATATATATACTCCTATCCAGCCTACCTTCACTTAGTAGGCCAGAACAACATTAGAACTTTACTAGCCCCTTGCATGCCATCTATTCTCTTACAACACATTCACAACCCTGCACCAAATGGTCGTCGGTGCGAGGCTAGCCGCCCCGCCAGTAACTAACTTCTATTGCCATACTTCCAGATAAATGTGGCAGAGTTAGCAACCCAGTCTCCACCACATCCAGCAAACCCTACAATTAACAACCAGCCGAGTAAAACCAGCTAGCTAAGGCACCTTCGGTTTTGGTATTAAGGACACCCACATCTGTCTCATACACAGAGGGTTATTACAAACACTGGTGATATGGCAAGCCCCTAGCCACAGCCGCCGGACGACTATCACAGAGAGAGGGCGCCCAGCTCCCCCTTTTTGCCCACCCGAGGAGGGAGACCCCCACCCCCGCGGAGGTATACCTGGCCCCTGTTTTGACTTTCGAGTCATTGCCAGGTAGCACAGGAATTCTTCCTATCAATGAACTAACCATGAATGACTAACACCTTTACTAACCTCTATTAACTCACAATAAACCATTTACCTTTCTTGCATGCTCTGATCACTAAATTAGCACCTCAGCTATACCATAGAATGAAGATTGAACAATCTAGAGAGACGCTCCTATCACAGCTGTCCCCATCCTCCTCGCAAAGTAGATCCAGTCTCTCTCCCCTAAATACGTCCAGTATAGCCAAAATAGTACCTCTTACTAAGGCTCAGTTATATGAAAATATAAAGGCTTCCTATAGCCCTGTGCCACAACAGTAAATACCATCTTACCTAGTCCCCATATCTATTGAGAGCTCAATTAAGTCCATAAGACTCGAGATCCCTACTGTCTACAGGGTCCAGAACCGAGCCTATAAATCTAACTCCCGCCCCCAGTCAAATCAGTTGAAAGCTAGACACCAACCAGTGGTCACTACCCTGCAGTTACCTCTAGCTCTGCCCTTGTGTTGTTCCGGAGTTGAGAGATTCCAGATCCGGCAGACTCCGTGGCAGAGAAGACTGATAGAAGCATCTGTCCATGTACAAGTCCTAACGTGCACCTTATAACCTTCACACAAATTCGTGGGTATATAAGAGTGTAGCCAGCAACGATCGTCAAGAGATCCGACTTGAGAACTTCCTACATTTTGGACCATCTGGACGGCCGAGGAACCAGTCGTTAGCCCCCAACATCACCGGAAGCAAGATAACCAGGACCAGATCTACCCATACTATTCAAGATTCATGTTGCTAGTACTAAGTGTTATAGTACTAGCTTGATACTCACTTATTAACTTTCTATAAAGTGGCTAAGACCTTGCCCAGTGTAATTCATAGTTAACCATTCCATTTGGGACGTACTAAGCGATCAGTGCTCTTTAATTAACAGGCGACCTTGACTCTCGTAATTACCTTATTCAGATATTAAAACTCTAGTGATATCTAACGTTCGCCCACTGATTTGTGTTCTACGTATTTCTGCCTTAAGAATATCAACTTAGTTCAGTACCCCCATGAGGTTACTAGAGATTTCCGTGTTCTACAATATACGCGTGTCTAATCCTAACTGTGAGCTGCTACTTGGGCACGCGACCAGCCAGCAAGAGGTCAAATCAGTGACATTGAATTATACGAATATATTGAGGTCTTCCAGTAAAATAAAAACTTGCTAATTAAACCCGTGATCAGAAGAATATACCTGAACGTTGGAAGTGGGAGACTAGGCTCCATCCAGATCCGCTAATGCTAGCAGTTCCCTTCTATCATTTGTTTTGTGCGAATATAACTATCTTTCTATGCTCTTTATTTCTTTATTTCAATAAACGTGAACTTGTGTCGTGTTACCGTGTGTTTATTTTGTGTTCTCTATTCCTCATACCTTGTATTGTGCATGCAGCCTTCTATACCCAGTCATTCAGAACTCACATTACCCAAGTTAAACCTGTAGAAAAACAGGGCATAACATTGGCGGCAGCGGTGGTTCTTGATTCGGATAAAAGGTTGCATTACATTGCAAGTTTGGAACAGCTAGAACACGAGAACATCATGGCGCAACCTACCCACACTTCCATCCCAAATTATGATGAAACAAATTATGGGATCGAAGTATTCATGGACGTAATGAAACCCTTACTTGACGTTACTTATACCACGGACGCACACAAAATAGCCGTAACATTACCACACCTGGGAAAAGCCGTTTCCCTGGTGGCCTATCAAGTGCACCCTGACCTCACCTGGGACGAATTTCGCACAATAGTGATAGAAGCCATTAAACCTTCGTTGGGCGTTTTCGTGGCCCACACCCGTATCCTAGACACGAAATTCGAAGGCGATCTAGATACCACAGTGAGTAAGCTTGCCCAACACATAAAAAATTCTTTCCCCACGTTGACCAAAATCCAACAAGAACAGCAAATTCTGGTCAACCTTGTGTCGATATTGCCCTCAGCAGTAAAAGACCATTTCCGGGTGCACGATTTCGTCGGATACAAAAAAGACCTCATCACGATCCGACGTATTTTGGCCGTGCGCACAGAAGCACCCACCCAAATCGCTGCAATCAAGAGGTTTCCCACGCACCCGCAGCAAACCAACCACCAAAACCCCAACAATGCCTACCCAGCCTCATCTTTCAACAACAGACCCACCTACCCTTCCGGCAAGCCCCAACCCAGTAGACCCCGGTTCCAACCGTCCCAGCCACGCAGAATCTTCAACCGGAACAGCAACTACAACACCTACCAAAGTAAAAACCCTACCTTAGTCATTATCAACCCCTATGATTTCCCTGCCTGTAATGCTCAGTGTGCCCTCCACCAAATTCGTGACTCTGCCAAACCTCGCCCCTCTACTCCTCGCATTTCTGTAAATGAAGAGGAGTGGGGACAAGAGGAAGAAATTGCCCCCCATACCATGACCTCAGACGATACCGAGGAAATCCTGGAAGAGGTAGATACCGACCCCCAGGATTTTTAAAGTATCCCCCGCCCACGATGGGCTCGGCGGGGGACGCCATAACTAGTCGCACTGCCCCCATTTATTACATGGCCAAAATCAAGGACATTCCTGTCCGCTTGCTAATCGACACGGGAGCTGCCAAGTCATGTTTGTTCAAATCTTACTATGAAAAACATCCCCGACGATTTGGCCCTTTGTTAAACACCAAAACAGAACTCATCTCAGCTGCTGATACTTACTTAAATCTCCTAGGAGACACTTTACCCCTATCAGTAACCACTCCTGGCCCCCATGCTCGTTGTTATCACACATTTACAGTATTTTCCTCCAACTGTAAACATTATGATGGTTTCCTTGGACTTGACCTCCTTCAAAAACTAGAGGCCCAGATTGACTGCGGCCAAAGGCTGATCTCATTCAAAAACAAATTCCAGCCCAAAGCCTCTGACAAACCAATCACGCAGAAACCCATTCCCAAAAAGAAAAACAACCTCCCCCTCAACAAACCCTGATTCAGGGTTACCAAGTTGCAGCTAGCACTAAGGTGACTCCTAAAACCTCCCCTTGCCCCGAGATCTCTCAAAACCTCACTCAATTCAGTAAAAAATGCCTCAACAAACGAAAGAAGACAAGTCCAAGCAACTCCCCCTCGGTAATCCCCTCAATTCTCGTAACTCTGTCCAGAATAAATCCTCCCATGTTTTCAGGACAGACTCTGATATATGTAACCCTAATTCTATCCAATGTTTATGTACACATGTTTCCAGAGAAAATGCCGACCGATGTACCCAACAATGTTTCCCCCATGCCCCCAGAAATGTTAACAACCCCAAATCAATACACCAGTCCTACACCAATAACCCATGTTCTACACCTAACTTTTTTCCCCACCAACCCTCCGCAGTCCCCCCAGCAAATCCCGTTTTCTAACTCGCTCACCTCGCACCCTTCTGAACCGCCCGCACGCGCCGTTAATCCCCCCCTCACGCGTGCCGACCGAGGGACACAACCATGTTCCCACCATGCCCCCAGAAATGCCCAGCTATTCCACCACCCCCCCAATCCCCCTTGTGACAGTTTTCCGTCAGTAGCTCCCTTCCACCCCCCCACAATTCACACCCCTAATAAACTTCAAAACCCCACACTTGACTCACCCCCTCATGACAGACAGACCCACCAACCCCAGATAACCTCTAAACAAACCGTTACTGCCACCGACAACGCTCCCCCCACCAACCCTCCGCAGTCCCTCCAACAAATCCCGTTTTCTAACCCCCTCACACCGCGCCCCACTGATCCTCTCACACGCGCCGTTAATCCCCCCCTCACGCGTGACCCCCACCAAAGTGACCTTGCCCCCCTTATAAGTACCAAGCACCTGCTCGCCAGTCAATCCCCCACCATCATTAGCCCAGCGGTAGTTCAGGATAAATGCCAAATTCCCCCCACCATCAAAAATGGGTGAACCTGCGGCCCATACCCCAAACTCACATGGTATTTTCCCCCACTAACACATCCCCCAACCCCCATCGCTGCCTCTTACAACCCGCCATCATTCCCGCTCGTATCAACCACATTCTCGTGGCTAATATCTCAGAGGAACCCCTGACATTACCGAAAGGTCTCATTATAGGAGACCTCGAAACTTTCGATGACCTCCCCATACATTGTAACGACACCCCTACCAGCCTCCAATTGCCCCCTCTTCCTGAGACACTATCTGACCACCAAAAGAACGGCATGTACGACCTACTGCTGGAATTCAGTGACGTCTTTGCCCAACAACCCACCGAAATCGGACAGACGGATGTAGAACAACACATCATTAACACCACAGGCCCCCCCATACGACAACCATCCCGTAGAAAGAACCCCATACAACGTCAGGAAGAGGAACGCCAAGTCCAGGAAATGTTAGAGGCCGGGATTGCCACCCCGTCCATTAGCCCCTGGTCTTCCCCTGTTGTCTTAGTCAAAAAGAAAGATGGGACAACCCGTTTTTGCGTCGATTACAGGAGGTTAAATGACATAACCATTAAAGACGCTACGCCCTTACCCCGAATAGACGATTCCCTTGACTCCCTATACGGATCCAAATGGTTCACCACCCTCGACTTGCAAGCAGGGTATTGGCAAGTGCCTATCAAGGCCGAGGACCAAAAGAAAACAGCATTTTCCACTAGTGGTGGCCATCACTATGAATTTAACGTCCTACCTTTTGGCCTCTGTAACGGACCCGCCACTTTCTCCCGTTTGATGGAAACGGTATTACATGGCCTAACCTGGGAAACCTGCCTAGCCTATCTGGACGATATTATTGTGTACTCTCCAACCTGGGAAGAACACCTCCTCAGGTTGAGACAAGTCCTGCAAAGAATCCGAGCCGCCGGGTTGAAATTAAAACCCTCAAAGTGCGTGATTGCCCGGAATAAGGTAGATTTTCTCGGACACGTGATATCTGAACATGGTATTGCGCCAGACCCAAAGAAACTTCAAGCCATACAAAACCAAACCCCACCCACCACGGTTAAAGGAATACGTTCGTTTCTAGGTTTAGCCACGTACTACAGACGTTTCGTCCCCCACTTTGCCACCATAGCCAGACCCCTCCACCAACTTACCCACAAAGACACCCCGTTCGCCTGGACACCTGAAAGAGACCTCGCGTTTAACACTTTGAAGCAAAAGCTAATCCAAGCCCCTATTGTCGTTTTCCCTGACTACCAGAAACCTTTCCGTCTTTATACCGACGTATCTCTGTACGCCATAGGTGCAGTATTAGCTCAATTCAGAGATGGAAAGGAACATGTGATAGCGTATGCCAGCTACACACTCACCCCACCCCAACAGAATTACGCAGCCACCAAGAGAGAGTGCTTAGGGATCATTTGGGCACTCAGCCACTTCCGGTCATTTGTGTTGGGCGCAAAACTCGAAATAATTACCGACCATCAATCTTTACAATGGCTGCGTAGGTGCGAAACCAACTCAGCCATTTTGGTACGTTGGAGAGAGACACTAGAGGACTACGACTTTACCATACAATATCGTCCCGGCAAACTCCATACTAATGCAGACGCCCTGTCACGTTTGCCAGTACCAAAAGACCCCCCCACCAACCTAGCCGCCTTACAAAACACTCAATTGGTATCTACCCCCACCTCCCGACAGAATGCCCCCCCAGCCCCCTCCCTAATTCAATCTTGGGAAGCACGAATCAGACCCCCTGGATACCGTTAAACGTCTTCAGGAGACTGACTCGCTGGGGAGATCAACTTGCCACAGACACTGGTCACATAATCTTGGACCCCACCATAGCCCACGACTACATGATTGCCATCCACGAGGGAAACGGCATACACCTTGGACAAAAAAATTGTTTTTTAATGATCTTCACAGACCAATACTGGACCCCCAACCCCTCCAAAATTGCACAACGAGTGACAGAATCCTGCAAACCGTGTTTATTGGGAAAGGATAGATCACGCACCCCAGGCCCAGCTGGTACCATTTCTGCCAACAAACCGTTCCAAGTCCTATCCCTCGACATCATGGGCCCGTTCCCTTCTTACGCTGGCAACCGCTATATCGTCACATTTGTAGACGTATATTCAAAATTTCTAATAGCCTGCCCAGTTAAAGACCACACAGCCACCACAGTCGCCACACTGCTTGCCACCGAAGTGTTCCCTATATTCGGCCTTCCCCTTGCTCTTCTATCGGACAATGCCCCCGAGTTTAGTGGACACGTTTGGCAACAATTCACCCAACAATGCGGTATCAAGATTAAACACTCATCCCCGTACTGGCCTCAAGGAAATGCTATCTGCGAACGCAGCCATCGCACCATCAACAACCAGTTACGTACAAGAATGATTGCTCTTAATACCTCAGACTGGCCATCACAACTAAAGATGATACAGTGGGGTATGAACACCTGTCCTCGGGAAGACGGTATTTCCCCTCATGAACGTGTTTACGGTGTACCCCCCCTGTTACTGCCATTCCACCACCACGCTCACCTTCCCTCCACCACCTCCACAATTGACCCATTGCAACATCTGCAAAACACCCTCCATACCGCCCAGATCTGTCAAGACACCAAAACTGATAACATCGATGACAAAAACCCTTTCGCCATCCATGACACCGTAATGGTAGCCAACCTCCCTATCACCAACAAGTTAGGCCCTCGCTATGTCGGACCCTACACCGTAATACAAGTCCCAAATGCCTTTCAAGTCACCATCGACTACCACGGCGTAACTCGCACGCTCCGAACTAGATTCGTCCGAGCGTTTAAACCTCTAAAGCCACAAGACATTACCCCACCCCACACGTCCGACCCTAAATTAAACACCCCTACTCACCCCCTCACTCAGGCTACGAATATTCCCATACAAACCCCTAAGGACCTAAGCCCTCCAGCACCGAACCGACAAATCTTTTCTCACCATACCCCCCCAACTAACCTCCACAAACCCCAAGCCCCCAATATCACACCCTCTTCCACCATGACACCTTCCTTCACTTCTGATAGTCAAGTTCCTCCCCAACTTATCCAAGTACAAAAACTTCCACCCACAACCCCGACCACAACAGAAACCCTCCCGTCTAGCCCTGACATACCTCCACCAGGCACCACAGTGAGAAAACCACCACCCCCACCCCAAACCAAGTACACACCCAACCGCACCACACAATCTACCTCAGTAACCTCACGCTACAACTTACGCCCACGACAAACATCGTTTAAAACCTCCAGAAAACACACCCTACTAACCAAGTTCCGTAGGGCTGCCAGACCACTACCCTCCTCCTCCTCCTCCTCCTCCTCCTCTTCTTCTTCTTCTTCGTCGAATTCTCCCCCACAAAGGGAAAGAAGACGAATAATCACCAGCAAATCACCAACCTCATCAAACAACACACGCCCCTACCCCCAACCCTCCAACTTAAATCTACACTCCTTACCCACCCGTCTAGCCCCCCCGCATCCGCCCCTTTCCCCTCCACGATCCCCACCACCCCACCCACACACCGACCAACCTCCTCATCTCACCGAACCCCCAACCAACCAACCCCCAAGAAAACCCCCCAAAGTCACCCCCGAGAAAACCCCCACATGTTATTTACCTATAAAACGTGCTTCCCCTCACTATAAAACATCGTCGAGCGACTCAAGTCCCACGACAAACATCTACCTTCCCACCAGGACCGCCAGAGGTAGAATAATCAACAGACCCATCAGATTTAAAGACAGCGATACAAAAATAACACCCCGTTCTGACACTAAGGACCCAAGCCACACAACACACACACCCCCTCCTTCCCACACACCTCCTTCACCCACCTTACCTAAACCGATTTTGCGCATTGCCTCACTATACTCCCAACCTACAACACCGCCCAAGAAAACCAAATAAAACCCAGACTCACATTCCCCCTTCATCCCCAGCTCTGTTGTCACGCGTGAATCCCCTTTCGGTTAGTAACCCATTCACCACACTAAACA
The DNA here is from genome assembly GCA_032716605.1 of Paralithodes platypus. Classification (NCBI taxonomy): domain Eukaryota; kingdom Metazoa; phylum Arthropoda; class Malacostraca; order Decapoda; family Lithodidae; genus Paralithodes; species Paralithodes platypus. The sequence goes on along the minus strand of CM064483.1, from coordinate 9,285,301 downwards.
GACTTCCTGTCAATCCCACACACCTCACTCCGACCCCCACGGGGGAAAGCTACAAACCATTCATACGAAAGGTTAAAGTAAAGACCCCCACTGGACACTTGGCCCGTGTACCACACCCACACCAAGCCCGGGCAGCCGCCCGCCACAACACAGAGGACACATTCTTACAGGTATACATTGACCTGCAAAAGAAACCTGACCGTCGCTCTCGTGTTTGGTGGAACTTTCTAAATACCCTGAAAATGACCCACCATCACTATGCTTCTTTTAACTTCACCCTTGAGGCTCGAGGACGAGCCTATAATGAAGGAGAGGGAAGTAAAATGCCCCAGAACAAGAAGCCCACCACAGAAGCCACGAGCGAACACCACACAGAAACACCCGGAAGAAAGGTCCACAGAACGAAAGGACCAGCTGACCGAGCCAGCCATTTCAGACAGGCCCAAGCCCGCAGGGCTAAACAGCTCCAGGACACACCCATTTACCTTTTCTAAACTGACCATTTTCCACACCTCACGTACACTAACCCCCTCGTGTCCTACACTCCTAACTACAAAGATGATGAACAGGAATATACATTCATATTAAAAACACCCATGCCCTGTCCCGACGTTGAGCCAATGCCAACACATCAGACAGCCATAATTATATCTATGTATGTTCTTACATCCGAGAAGTAGATGTTATATATCTTAGAAGTTAAAACACCCACGCTTGTCCCTAGACCTCGTATATCATTTTCCATGACGAGTATAGATATATGTAACCCGTGCTCAGTCGCCCCTTGCATTGTTCCTCTAGTAACTAAGTCTATAATATTAACTGCCACCAGCATTGATGCGACATAGCGGCACTGTCCTTGTGTCGTATTGTGCCAAGTACAGATCAACCAGGTTTCATCACCTTATTAGGACGACGACTATAATGTCATCGTTCATCGATGTATGCAATCCTTAGGTTAAGTATTTTTATCCGCCATTGTGTTCACCTTTTTCCATTTACTTTCCACAATTGTCATACGTCTTCCCCTTGCCTCCTTCGTATCCACAGTCCACACTACGCCAATTTACTTCGTGTCTTACACCTCTTACCCCAACCAGAGATTATAAGATAACCTGGTTACCAGTATCTGTCATAAGTACCCCGAAACAATAACCAAGTACCCCTACGAACTGCCGCTGTTGTTGGTATTTATATTTAATAGAAAACGCAGTTCCCAGGGCCAACTAATAGTATCCATAACCCTCGGACTGATCACATAACTCTATCTTTTCCAGACTCATATACCACCCCATAGTTGCATTCCCCGGTAGCATTTGGCTAACGTATTCTACTGCCTTTTCAAACTTCCATATCAATTGTAGCCTAATGCCACCCCCACGCCCAGGGACCTTAGGGGCAAAATTTCCCTGTAGCCCTTGAACTCTTCCCCCCCTCTCATTAAGACACCCGCGCTTCTCGACTCTTGTCCGACCTAGCCTCTCTCTCATACCTCTTGAAGATCCTTGAATTGTCCGTTGCTAACGCTCTCCAACCTTTTATATATATACTCCTATCCAGCCTACCTTCACTTAGTAGGCCAGAACAACATTAGAACTTTACTAGCCCCTTGCATGCCATCTATTCTCTTACAACACATTCACAACCCTGCACCAAATGGTCGTCGGTGCGAGGCTAGCCGCCCCGCCAGTAACTAACTTCTATTGCCATACTTCCAGATAAATGTGGCAGAGTTAGCAACCCAGTCTCCACCACATCCAGCAAACCCTACAATTAACAACCAGCCGAGTAAAACCAGCTAGCTAAGGCACCTTCGGTTTTGGTATTAAGGACACCCACATCTGTCTCATACACAGAGGGTTATTACAAACACTGGTGATATGGCAAGCCCCTAGCCACAGCCGCCGGACGACTATCACAGAGAGAGGGCGCCCAGCTCCCCCTTTTTGCCCACCCGAGGAGGGAGACCCCCACCCCCGCGGAGGTATACCTGGCCCCTGTTTTGACTTTCGAGTCATTGCCAGGTAGCACAGGAATTCTTCCTATCAATGAACTAACCATGAATGACTAACACCTTTACTAACCTCTATTAACTCACAATAAACCATTTACCTTTCTTGCATGCTCTGATCACTAAATTAGCACCTCAGCTATACCATAGAATGAAGATTGAACAATCTAGAGAGACGCTCCTATCACAGCTGTCCCCATCCTCCTCGCAAAGTAGATCCAGTCTCTCTCCCCTAAATACGTCCAGTATAGCCAAAATAGTACCTCTTACTAAGGCTCAGTTATATGAAAATATAAAGGCTTCCTATAGCCCTGTGCCACAACAGTAAATACCATCTTACCTAGTCCCCATATCTATTGAGAGCTCAATTAAGTCCATAAGACTCGAGATCCCTACTGTCTACAGGGTCCAGAACCGAGCCTATAAATCTAACTCCCACCCCTAGTCAAATCAGTTGAAAGCTAGACACCAACCAGTGGTCACTACCCTGCAGTTACCTCTAGCTCTGCCCTTGTGTTGTTCCGGAGTTGAGAGATTCCAGATCCGGCAGACTCCGTGGCAGAGAAGACTGATAGAAGCATCTGTCCATGTACAAGTCCTAACGTGCACCTTATAACCTTCACACAAATTCGTGGGTATATAAGAGTGTAGCCAGCAACGATCGTCAAGAGATCCGACTTGAGAACTTCCTACATTTTGGACCATCTGGACGGCCGAGGAACCAGTCGTTAGCCCCCAACATCACCGGAAGCAAGATAACCAGGACCAGATCTACCCATACTATTCAAGATTCATGTTGCTAGTACTAAGTGTTATAGTACTAGCTTGATACTCACTTATTAACTTTCTATAAAGTGGCTAAGACCTTGCCCAGTGTAATTCATAGTTAACCATTCCATTTGGGACGTACTAAGCGATCAGTGCTCTTTAATTAACAGGCGACCTTGACTCTCGTAATTACCTTATTCAGATATTAAAACTCTAGTGATATCTAACGTTCGCCCACTGATTTGTGTTCTACGTATTTCTGCCTTAAGAATATCAAACTTAGTTCAGTACCCCCATGAGGTTACTAGAGATTTCCGTGTTCTACAATATACGCGTGTCTAATCCTAACTGTGAGCTGCTACTTGGGCACGCGACCAGCCAGCAAGAGGTCAAATCAGTGACATTGAATTATACGAATATATTGAGGTCTTCCAGTAAAATAAAAACTTGCTAATTAAACCCGTGATCAGAAGAATATACCTGAACGTTGGAAGTGGGAGACTAGGCTCCATCCAGATCCGCTAATGCTAGCAGTTCCCTTCTATCATTTGTTTTGTGCGAATATAACTATCTTTCTATGCTCTTTATTTCTTTATTTCAATAAACGTGAACTTGTGTCGTGTTACCGTGTGTTTATTTTGTGTTCTCTATTCCTCATACCTTGTATTGTGCATGCAGCCTTCTATACCCAGTCATTCAGAACTCACATTACCCAAGTTAAACCTGTAGAAAAACAGGGCATAACAATGACCATCATTACTACTACTGTCACCATCATATCTACTACTGTCATCATCATCAATACAACTACAACCATCATCACTACAATTATCACCATTATCACTACTATCACCATAAATCCAAATATTACTACCATCACTTCTAATGCCAACTAAACTAACTTAACCTAGCAAATGCGTAGCGAGATGTTTTCGCTCCCAGAACGCCATCATTGCTGGGGGGGGCGGCAAAACCATATTTTGGACCTAAAATCATAACTATTGCATAAATTAAAAAATCTTTTTTGACCGACTTTTGCATTCACGCAACAAATGTTCGTGTCAAATTTGGTGAAAATCCGTCCAACGGTCTAGGAGGAGTTCCGAGACAGACGGACGACGACAGATTTTTTTTCGTGTGGTACCCACTATACGGGGGGGGGGGGGGGGGGGGGCGATACCAAACTCTGCTTACGCAGAGTTGATAATGATAACAAATAAAAGTACATATTTAGCTTGAAGGAGGGTGGTCATTTCATAGCTTGAAGAGAATATTCGAAAATGGTAAAAGTAAGCAAAATCTTTAATAATAAAGTAGACGTGCCGTTTTGCCCAAAATCAAAACGGCATACCCAACTCTGCGATGGGTTACCATCATCACTACTAATACCATCATTAATCACAATCATCATAATCACTACTACTGCCATCATCACTACAACTGCCACAATCATCACAAGTACTGTCATCATCACCATTACTATGATCATCATCACTACTACAATTACAATCATCACAACTACTCTCAACATCATCACTGTCCATTGTCACTAGCATCTAAATCACTACTATCATCATTGATACTACAACTATCAACCATCATTACTAATATCATCACCACCATCTTACAATCATCATTACTACTGTTAACATCATCACTACTACACTACTATAACCATCATAATTACTACTGTCACAAATATTACCATCATTTATCCTACTGTCAGCATCATCACTACTACTGCCATCATCACCATTACTATGATCGATCTTCATCACCACAACTATTGTCATCATCACTACAAATTTCACCATCCTCACTACTACTCACCATAATCACTAATACTCACACCATAGTAACTACCATTATCACTACTGTCATCATTATCACTACAACTATCATCATTACTGATGATGATCACCATCATCACTACTATTATGACCATCATCACTACTACTAGTACTGTCACCATCATATCTACTACTGTCACCATCATCACTACTGTCATCATCATCAATACAACTACAACCATCATCACTACTATTATCACCATTATCACTACTATCACCATAAATCCAAATATTACTACCATCACTTCTAATCCCAACTAAACTAACTTAACCTAGCAATGGCGTAGCGAGATGTTTCCGCTCCCAGAATGAATGCGTTCTTAGTGTGCTTTGGGGCTCACACACTAAGATCGCTATCATTGCTGGATGGAGGGGGGGTAGGGGGCTTGGTAAAACCATATTTTGGACCTAAAATCATAACTATTGCATAAATTCAAAAAATCTGTTTTGACTGACGTTCGCATTCACGCAACAAATGTCCGTGTGAAATTTGGTGAAAATCCATCCAACGGTTTAGGAGGAGTTCCGAGACAGACGGACGACAACGACGACGACGACAGACATTTTTTTTGTGTGGTACCCACTATAGGGGGGGGGGGGGATACCAAACTCTGCTTACGCAGAGTTGATTAAACAAGTACCATAACCCACAAGACGCCAGGCCAGATATATATTTTTTGTTTTCCATCTGATGATAAATTGCCATGTTACTATCTTGGTTACTCGGCGGCTACTACGTAGATGTTGTAGCGAAATGTGTTGTTAATTATGGAAACTTGGCCTTAATACGAGGCAGAGACATAGTAGGTTCATACATTTTCATTAAGTATCGAGAAATCAGTGTCTAAAGGATTCAATTTACCATCAGCTGAAATAAAACCGACTGTAGTGTTAAGAAAATGTCCACTTATCTCATATCACACATTCATTTATCTAATATTCTTCTTCGTCTCTCCTCATTCCACTTTTTATCCAACCCCTCTTGTTTTCCCCCTCATTTCTAGTTTCGTCACCTGTCAATAAGATTTTTCTATTTTTGTTTTCATATAACTAGCCTAATTTCGTCTTTTAGCTCCTACCATTTGTATTCATCACCTGTCAATTAGGTTTTCATTTTCACCTAACTCATTTCGTCTTCAAACTCCTAACTATGTTTATTTAGACCACATCCCAAGCTTATTTTTGTTTACTTTTCCCTCCTCTCGTCTTCCCATTTTCCCATTTTCTGACTATATCAATCAAGCCCACCTGTCCTATCACTCTAATCTCGCAATCCATGCACATCACTATATATCACATGTGAATGGTAGTGGCGAGGATTGAAGGAGATAAATTTAGCGATTTTCTTTATAAACTACTCCTCACTTGATTTCTTCGAATGTTGACGTCTTTCGACCATATTTGCCAAGCTACTGTTATACTATACCCCTTTCCAAATACGTAGGCCAGAAATAGTGAACCTTAATCTTTGTTATTCAAAAAGGACTAGAGTAATCGAGTTCATATTTGGTACCGATTGGGAAGAGTCAGGTAAGGCATAAGTGTAGAAATGTACCACTCATTTGTTCTAGCACTTTTTTAGTTACAGAGCAGAGATCATAATTTTTGGCCTACCTATAATGAACAGGGTATAGTATTTTGCACTTAATTATCCGCCAACGATCATTGAAAAGCTTATTATCATATTTGGAAAGTGTTTGTCTATTTATCTGTATCTATTAAAACGTGTACACTGCTAAGGACGAATTTTGGTTTGTACGGTTCTGTAATGACCACATTGATATGATTACATTTTGATTAAGATTGTATGATACCTTTCCACCTCTCAGTAAACAGGAAAAAGTCTTACTTGATTTTGAAGACATTGATATTATTCACTTTGTGTATTTCTATTTTTTGAAGGGCTCCACATAAATGTTTATAATAATTGTATGACCGAATCATGCGGTACAGGCGGTACGGGGAAAGGAGACACCAAATATTAACCAAGCTAAATCACTTTTATGTGCACACCAAACGAAAATACACATATTTTTAATCACAAGTATTCGAGATATCCTGGCGAGAAGTAGACAGTGACAAACAAGACATTCCCCCAATGATCACATAATCTCACAAGATAAAACAGCTAGCGATATATCGTCCCAATATATGGAACTGACAATCACCTCAACCAATCTTTTCTATTATCAATCTGGACTTCCCACTCAGCCTTCCACTCTGTCACACACACAGTTTTTGTGGCCGGCCTGTCCACTAGCACTACCCAGCTATCAAACCCCCATTATATACTGTCTTTTCTATCCCTCCCTCTAATCCCTCTCGTGGGAAAACTGTACACTCGGATAGCATACTCTCTAGGCCATGCACTCATAAGAATTCGTGGGACCCCTATGTTTTTCTGTATGCAATTACAACTATCTGGATTGATTTTTGGAGAGAACTTGCTTTTCAATAAATAGTATACATAATTTTTTAGTTGATGTATGCAAAACTATATTCATAAATTCGTTTCCAGAGATATACTTCCATAATTGTAGATGGGTGTAGTCCACGAATATTTATGAGTGGGCTAGAGAATATGGCATCCGAGCATACATTTGGTTGCATGATTTTGTATACAGGCCGTGATTTTATGTATGGAAGGGAAAATAGTTTGATTGAATTAGGATTGTAGTTAATTTATGTGCTTAGTTGATGGTTATATTACATAATATTATTGTAAATAAATCATACTATGTTTCCTTCCATCCATATAATCAGGCCGTGAATTCAAATTTATGTGGTCAACTGTACATTACCAGAGTTACCTACACCCCACCACCACATACCCCCCTTCCTCACCACCACATACCCCCCTTCCCCACCACCACAAAATACACACCACCACATCTCCCCACCACCACATCCTCCCCCACCACCACATCTCCCCCACCATAACCTCCCCACCACCACATCACATCCCCTCCCCACACTGCCATACACCTCTTAACACCCCACCTATCATCACCTTGTCAACCATTCATCTCTCACCCCGCCACATCCCTCATTTTAAATTTTGTCAACTTCTCTCACTCCCTACCTCTACTTTTCTTATTCTCTCGTCTTCGTTACTTCTCCGTGTTTCCCTCTTCTTTCATCGCATCCTCTCTCTCTCTCTCTCTTTCATTTGGAACCGACGAGAGGCTTATTACCGATCGTCTCATTCTTGTGGTTGTTTTTGTTGTTTTTGTTTTTAGTTTGTTGGACTGGTTGTTTACTTCATATTGATTAACTCTTAATTAATATCCATTTTCCACTTCTATTCACTTTTCTTCCTTATCTTCCTTATATCCTCTCCACCATAGCTTCCCTCTCTTTTCGTAACATATATATATATATTTTTCTCTCTCTCTCTCGCTCTCTCTCTCTCTCTCTATATATATATATATATATGAGATAGGAGTGTTCATGGGGAACCGGAACTTCTGCAGAAATAATAACACCAGGGCACTCTATTTTTACACTTATTAATCATTTGTTCTCTCTCTCTTTTAGTTGAGTTTTAATTTCAATCGAAAATGTTCCCATAAATGGGCTGACTGATGAGCTGTGGGTACTTGGTGCTTTGGTTTGTACGTATCACGAAGGAAACGGTTCAAAATATTATCAAACAACTGTCTAACACAACCTTTCACTCTCTCTCTCTCTCTACCTCAATAACCTGTCTATATATAACCCCCTCCCCCCTATTCCATGTTATATCTCCTTCAGCACCAGTATATAACACTTTTAACTTTTTATGAAGGGTTTTTATTCTGCTCTTTAACCTTCGCACTATTTTTACACATATTAATTATTTTCCTTTCATATTTTGTGTAGGCCTATGCTATTTTTTTGTCTTCTCTTGTGCGTCTTTGAAACCCCACACACACTCACTCACTAACTAACCAACTAACTAACTAACTCACACACACTCACTTAGTCATTCACTCTCATTTTCACACACTCACACACTATCTCTCTCTCTCTCTCTCTCTTTCTCCTTATTGCCTCTCTTTCCTATTCCCTCCTTCTCCGTTCCAACCTCGCCTCCCCTTCCCTATTTCACTTCCCTATCTAAGTCTACCTCTCTTCCTTCCTTCCCTTCCCATGTTTAAACAATTCTTCGTTTATCCCTCATTATAATACTTTTCTCTTTTTGTTTAGATTTTGTTTTCTGCTCTTTAACCTTCATTCTAATTTTACACTTTTATGATTTTTTTTTTAGCTTCTTGTTTTATGTGTGTTCTATCTATCTATCTATTGCCTGACGCCGTGATCCCCGAAGGGGTGGCCACGAACGAACCGCCCCCATGCACCTCTGTCCCCAGTCAGTCGACGCCCCTCCCCCCAACCAGCACCGCCTTCGTTCATGTAGTTCCTCACTCCATCCTTCCACCTCATATTCGGTCTACCTCTCCCCCTCTGTCCCTCCACCTCGCTCTCGTACACCCTCTTAGTCATTCTCTCGCTTTCCATACGTTCCATATGGCCGAACCATCTCAAGTTGTTCCTTTTCACACTTTCCAGCACATCTACCTCCACACCACACCTCCTTCTTACTTCCTCATTAGTCTGTCTATCCCTCCATGTAACTCCGCACGCACTCCTTAAGTAATTCATTTCCACTGCTCTCACTCTTGGTCTGAGTCTCTCAACCAACGTCCATGCTTCGCTTCCGTAAGTCAGTGTCGGGATTACCACACTGTCATGCAAGGACTTCTTCACTTCCATACTGACCACCCTATTTCTTGTTACTGCTTTTAGCGTTCCTACAACCCTCTTCCCCTGTTGTACCCTCTCCCGCACCTCTTCATCCATAGTCCCATCTTTACTCAACACACTGCCCAGATACTTAAAAGAGTTGACGATCTCCATAGCCTGACCGTTCAGCTTCACCTCACACTCTGTGACTTCACCCCTTTCGAAGACCATAACCTTGCTCTTCCCCGTATTTACCTTCAAATTCCGTTTTTCGCACACTGTTCCAAACTCATTTACCAGACCCTGCAACTCCCATTCATTATCACTCATCAGAACTGTATCATCCGCAAACAGCAGTATAGGTAGCTTCCACTCAATTCCCTCCCTTTTCAGCGATACACCAACATCCACTGCTCTTGATAGTATTTATGTGTGTTGCTTACTCTTAATTAACTGTGTACGTACGTCCTTGGAATACACACACACACACACACACACACACACACACACACACACACACACACACACACTTATGCACATACACATTTATCCAATCACCAACCCACTCCCTAACTCATTCCTCTCTCTCTCTCTCTCTCTCTCTCTCTCTCTCTCTCTCTCTCTCTCTCTCTCTCTCTCTCTCTCTCTCTCTCTCCCCATCTTTCTATCTCTCTTTAATTTACCTCCCACTTTACCTATCTTTGTCTTAAACCATAGCTTAGCCTATATTTGTTTAGATTTAAGACAGGACTGCCTACTAGGGACTGCAAAGTCTGTGTAGTCTGTGTATCCATATAACTGTCTCACTCTCACTTTCGCTTTCACTCTCATTCTCTCTTTCACACTCTCTCTCTGTGCCGTATCTTACAAGCTTTACAAGCCCCCCCCCCCCCCCCTCCCCTCTTGCCGCCGGAGTGACAACATTACCTTTATACGGACGTAACTGGCAGGCAAACTAATGGATTGCACACAAAGAAACTTCATCTGATCCCAGATTAAAGTTATCTACCTAGCTATCTATCTATCACTTTATCTCACTCTCACTGTCACTCTCCATCCCCCTATCTCTCTCTCTCTCTCTCTCTATATATATATATATATATACTGTATACACAGTATGTATTACAAAATTAGATACAAGGTTGGTTGGAGAAACCTGTTCTGCATACTCATAACAATATAAGTTAGGTGTATTATAATAGTAATGTGTTATTCATATGAACCTGAATATATAGCATTAGTAGGGCTAGTGTGTGTGTGTGTCCATTCATGTTTGTAAATGCAAAGTTGTGTTCGTCAACGTGTAAGCTGTGGATACACATAAGAGGCGTGTGTGTATGGCTGTGAGTGTTTATGTGCATATATAGACGTAAGAGGTGTGTATGTATATAGACGTAATAGGTGTTTGTGTGTGTATAATTATGTAGACGTAGAGGTGTGTGTGTATATATATATAGACGTAAGAGGTGTTTGTGTGTGTATATAGACGTAATAGGTGTTTGTGGGGAGATTTTTCTGGACCACTCTGTATATATATAGGCATAAGAGCGATGTGTGTGTGTGTGTGTGTGTATATTGGTATAAGAGGTGTGTGTGCGTATGGCCGTGTGTGTATATAGGCCTAAGAGTTGTGTGTATGTATGAGTGTGTGTGTATATAGACATAGCAGGGATATGTGAGTGTTTGTGTATGTATATTGAGGAAACTAGGGTGAGGGTGTGTGTGTGTGTGGTAGAGGGGAGGGGTTGGTCCTATGCCAGTGTTTTGGTGGTCGTGGAGGGAGAGAGAGAGAGGGGGGGGGGGTATATTTAGCATTTCAAAGTCCTTGTGCTTTAATTCAAGGAAGTAATTTAGATGAAAGGTAGAATTATCCTTTACTAATGCTCTATGAAAAAAATATATATATTTAAACGTTCAAGGGAAGTTTGTCCCAAGTAGAACACATTTTACATGTCTTAATGCTTTTCATCAACAATATGAATGCTTGCACCTGATCAGCATAATCAAGCTCATTACAATGAGACAAAGACAAGTACAGAAGAGAGTCATAATGAGTATATCACCAAATTGAATCCTTTGAAATATAATAAGGCTTTGCATTATCTCGTTTGAGTTTGAAACAGTTTCTAATGGGTATATTCGTAACTGTATCTTCAAATGGGAGAACATTCGAATATCCACTCACGTACCGCCATTCGCTGTAGTAAGGTATAATAAAGTACACCTGTGATGGAAAGGGTGGCATAGCAATGATGCGGTACCCGTTGGAATAGATGCTTTGTCTCTTACACCAACGACACCATGATAACTCAGATCATTATTCAGAGGGAGTGAGACAGGCGGGTGACGTGTGGAGAGGAATGGGACAGGGGGAAAATAAGAGATTGCTGGAGAAAGGAGGAATGACGAATGGTATGGATAGAGGCGTATAATCTCTTTCTCTCTCTCTCTCTTTCTATATATATATATATATATATATATATATATATATATATATATATATATATATATATATATATATACAATACCATACCATTACCTCCTGACTGAAACTTATCCACACGCCATAGAACCCCAATGTGTACCTAAACCAATCCTATAATCTTACACCACTTGCACAGTTATCTGGGAAAAGTAACCCGTAGTACACTGTGCATCAACGGTGAAGAACAAGAAATACCATACCATGATGAAAGGCAAGAAAAGAAGCTTACTCTGTCTCTCTCTACCCAGGGTTTTCCCTCCTCACCACCCCAATATGTCATCATAATCGTCATAACCATCATCACTCTCATTATTAGCAGTACCAGCATTAATAACACTGCCATCACCACTTTTTGTTATGAGAGAGAGAGAGAGGAAAAGACAGGCGTTTAAAAGTGTGCGTATGTGTGGGAAAAAGAGAAAAAGAACGATATTTTAGCGGTGGATATACAGTATAATACAAAATAACCATAACAAAATAATTATGTTGCACAACCACATGTAAAGAAGAAACATACACACACACACACACACACACACACTAATCGTACACACAGGCTGAGGCTTGGCGATGGGCTGGTCTATCAGGGTGAGACCTGAGCGATCTCTGCCATACCCATAGCTTACTCTGACTGTTCCTTTTACTTATATATTTTCTAAATCTCAAGTGACGGCGTCTCTTCCGTGGATTGACCTCCCAATCTACCAAGATTGGAAGCTACAGCGTCACATTATTCCTTTGCCCCTCAACTTTCTCTTCATAATTGCTGAGGGGCACAGGGCCCTGGGTGGGGCTTTGGTTTCCCGGGCGTTTACGCACCCTCTCAGCTCCCCGCCATGGAGTGGCTTCGGTCACCCAGGCTTTATTGTGGTCGGCAGGGAGGGTTCTGTGGGGGCGCTCGTTTATGGCCTTGGCCTTACTCGGGGCCTTGGGGCTGTTCGGCCAGGCAGCATGGGGAACAACAACAACAACAACAACAGGCTGAGGCCAGGATTTATAGAACAAACTAAAAGCTACTAAGTAGACAAATACATTTGTTTTTATTCTCTCTATCTTACACTCCCTCTCCCTCTCTTTCACACTATCTCTCTCTCTCTCTCTCACTCTCACTCTCACTCTCTCTCTCTCTCTCTCTCTTACACACACACACACATGGAAGTGGTCGTAAGAAGTTAAAATAAAGTATAATATATTTCTTACGTCAGAGATTAACAGCTGGAGAGAGAGAGAGAAAGGTGGGGGGGGGGGGAATTCTACGCCTAAGTATATACAACCGTTAAGGCTATATGTGTTGATAGCGTAAATTAAGTCAAAATGCTAGTGCCCGTCGGAGTGGAAGCTACAGTCAAGATAAATCAAGATAGCACACACACACACACACACACACAACTCTCTCTCCAAGGACTATATAATATATTCCTCTTTAATTTTCAGCCTCCACCTTCACCCTCCTATTTCTTGATAATTATGTTTTCCTCTTCTCCTTTCTTATACAACTGTTCAAACATTTATTTATTTTATTTATTTTAATTAACTCCTTCAGTGTAAAATGAATCTATATATTTTGTATTCTGGTTAACATTAGACGATTTTCTTCAGCTTAGGAGGAACCTCTTGGGATCAAATACGTTATAAATTATCTCTAGTTAATTTCAAATTATCCTTTCTCAGCCCCGGTAAATAGTTTAATGGTAGCCAGAATAATGTGAAGAAATGCGTCATAATACTGTAAAGGGTTAAGAGAGAGATAGAGAGTGTGTGTGAGTGTGAGATGAATGAATGGTGAGGGAATGAGTTGGTGGTTGGATAAATGCGTGAGTGAAAATGTGTGTGGGAAAGAGAGAGAGAGAGAAAGAGACAGACAGACAGATGAATGAGTGAGGGAGTGAGTTGGTGGTTGGATAAATGAGAGAGTGAGAGTGAAAGAGAGACCAAAGAATAGAAAAAACATAATTATAAGTTGATTCAAATGTAAGTAAAGGTAGTTCGTATAATGTGTGTGTGTGTGAGAGAGAGAGAGAGGGAGAGAAGATATATGGGATGGGGGATGAGTAAAGCTTTGTTGATCGGAGGAAAATTATTGTTGGCGAAACCGTAGAAGCAAGATAAAAATACATAATTAATATAACCTGTTGATGTTGAGATTGTGGGGCTTTATGAGAGAAAGAGAGAGAGAGGGGGGTGGGGGTTAGCTATGAACATTTTGGCTGCAGCCAAAAAAAAGAAAAAAGATAAATTTAGAACGAGTAGCTAAAGTTGTTTTAAGCACACAAACAGACTCAAACAATTGCAAATGGATACATACACACCTACACTCAGTTCAGGAATAATAAAGCATGTTAAGGGATACCAAATGCACACACAAGCTCTCTCTCACACACACACACGTACACCCAGAAGTGAAAGTTCCTGCATAGGGTGTATCCCCTACTCCTACTACCCCAGAAGCTAGGAACGGAGTGGCCTCTGCCCAGTCCCCCTTACTACTCCTACCCCAGGCAGAAGGGGCAGGGTGTGCCTGTCTGTCACCCCGTCCTTCCCCTCCCCACCCATGAAGAGAAAAAACTACCCCCCCCCCCCCCCCCAATGCCAGACAGGAGGTTGCCACACACACACACACCATTATCAATTTCATAATTATTGGTATCGTGTTTACCTTCATTAATTTACCCTCTGACGGTTTTGACGCATTTTGATTGTTTATCCTGGCTATAATTAGACGAATAATTACAGCTTTAGGAAGGACCAATGTGAAATAATGTCCTAATCTGAATTAAATCGTCTAACAATAGCCATAAAGCAGAACAGAAGAGTGTCATCGATTCTCAGAGGCTTAATATATGATTTATTATACATGTATTATCATGTAGAAATTATACACAAAAATACAATAGCTACTCGCTTTACATTTGACAGCATAACAATATGCCATGTTTGCTATTTGGTAGTATTATAAAGCAGTATAATTTAGTAATGAATTATTGTATTATATGGTGTCACGGTGTATAACACCTATTGGAAAATATTATCAAAGAAGTGGGTTACTAAATATTATTGCAAACTGCATAGGCCTACAGTATATATTTCGTGCATAACTCAATACTGTAAAATAACATATATATACTGTATATATATATATATATATATATATATATATATATATATATATATATATATATATATAGAGAGAGAGAGAGAGAGCGAGAGTATTATATACTGTATATATAGACCCTGTATATATATATATATATATATATATATATATATATATATATATATATGAGAGAGAGATATATATAACAGATATGATAACATATATCACTGTAATAAGTAGTAGTAAGCAAATGGTAGACATATCTCACGTCGGATATATATATATATATTGAACAATTAATTAACATCGAGGCAAACATTTGTGGTAAAGCATTTCCCTCATGAGTTATTGGTATATTTAGAGTAGCTGGTAACCGTGTTTAAGCTTTGATACTAAATGCGTCTCTATTCATGGTGTTCTAAAGCTGATTTTCCTGTGTCGACTGCTAAACTATCACCTTTCCTCCCCCGAACTACATACTTGCATAGTTTGAGTCTCGTTTAACCCTTATTCCTTTCTGACATTAGGCTGAGATTAGTATGGATCTTCATATAGAGCTTTTTTACCAACTCTTCTGCTACTACTGAAACACCACAGTTATTACAGTTCAGGCCTGCCAACATTATTCAGGATAAATCCTATGACCCTAACTACTCAGTTACACTATTAATCTAATTGATTTTGATTAACTTGCACTAAAGATTAACGTTAATAATAGATGTGTGCTAATGTAGAAGCAATACAAATAATAATTACAAAAGTAAATGAAAAATCTGTTGGTATCCCTTAACAACCGAAACAACATTTTCAGAGAGAGAGAGAGAGAGAGATTCTATAGCAGGAATTAGATAAGCATTTTCTTACCGATTACCTTGTATTTAATATTTGATAAAATATAACTCGATTTTAGGTAGGATAGATGGTGAATAGCTATTACTGAACTTTTATTTCGTATTTGCATACGTATGCATTAAGCATTGGCATGCTTCGAAATAACACTCGTTCCAAATGAAAAGCGATTATGAGAATTATGTATTTAATCATATAGATGACATATACTCGAAAAAGTTTAGTATAATTAAGACAACCCTAGAGTGCTACGTTAATATCGTATCTGTGAGCCTGTTTGGGAAGTGAGTTTTCAATAATTTCACTAGCAGTTGCTACGCGGATATAATGCTCTCCTGATTCTGATATATCCGCGAAAAGATAAGTAGATATCTAGTTTGTTATAAAGTTATGACTAGAGACCGGATTATGCCATAAATGCCATGTGCCTTTTTGTGCCTTTTTTGGTGATTTCATCACTATAATGGCTTTTTTAACGATTTAGTGCCTATTATGCCTATTTTGTGTTTTTCAGAGTTTTTTTTGGTTTGTTTTTTTTTTTTTTTGTGATTTCATCACTATAATGGCTTTTTTACTTTGTTGTGTTTTTCAAAGTGTAAACTATTGGTGCTTGTTGCTGTCGCCATATGGCAACCTGGCTAAAGTTGGCCTCTCTCCGACAGACGGCACAATTTAGCGCCTGTCAATTTGAAGAAAATTATCGTAATTATGTGCAATCAGGAAAAAAATGTAGAAAGTGTATCAATGACAATGTTACTTAGGTCATGTTTACCCTATTAATGCTTGATTTTATTTTAATACATAAAATAAATGCCTTTTTTATGCCTTTTTCATCAATAAATGCCTTTTTTTTTTGCCTTTTTTGTAATTTATAAATGCCTTTTTGCCTGCCTATTTTAGTGTTTTTTAGTGCCTTAACTTCCGGTCTTTAGTTATGACATACCTCGTTGAAGTCTGTAAAACTGTCTTCATAGCGTAATGCATAAATGCACTGAATTTCGGTGTGAGCATCCTAGGTTCGAATCCCTGGACTGTCACATGTATTTGTTGATTTCATGATTTGAGTTTAGAAGTAAAGTTGGTTGGTGGAAAAAACATATGAAATACCTTTTTGATAGCCCCCCCCCCCAAAAAAAAATAATAAAATAAATAAAAATAATGACTGCAGTGATCATGGTAATACATTAAAATGACAATTAATATATATATATATATATATATATATATATATATATATATATATATATACTGTATATGAATGAGAGAGAGAGAGAAAGTGTTAATATTCTTGAATATGCACCAAAAAGCCTAACCACGGATCGAACATTGAATGAATATACCACTAATAATCAATTAAGCAATCCATGCAATATGTTTTTTACTAAGTTCCAACATCTCTTCAGAGGTATTCAAAACTTACAAGATTACCATTTCAATGTGCAAATCCATTAAATACCAATGCATATTGCGCGGGTGGGTGAATACTATCGATCTATCTATATATTGCCTGACGCCGTGATCCCCGAAGAGTTGGCCACAGGTGAATACAATAATTTGTAAAATAATTAGAAGGGGTGATGGTATTGGAAATTTACATTATAAATACAAACATCATAGAATACTAATTACGCATAAATCATAAGTGTTTGTGTGTCAAGCTACGGATAGGTGACAGATAGTGTAAATGATCTTCATTATGTAAAATCAGATAAATTATTGCAACATTGTTCTGGCATATAATAGATTACCAATTACTGACATGGTCTCGGCCTCGTTGCAAGGTTACTTTATTCTGTGTTCGTGGAAAACAATGGTTGTAATCGGCGATTTCCTCCTGTGTGGGGTTGGGGTAGGGTGTGAGTGGGGGGCCTGCTTGTTTAATCTCTCCATTATAGGGTAGGGGAAGGAAGGGGTGACGGAATGGCACCATCCCGTCCCTTCTGCCTGGGGTAGGAGTAGTAAAGGGGACTGGGGCCCACCCCGTTCGTACCTTCTGGGGTAGTAGGAGTAGGGGGTAAACCCTATGCAGGGACTTTCACTTCTGGGTGTACATAATGTGTGTGCCTACTGTCTGGCCATGACCGTAAATCAGACGTCATTGTGGCCGGCCAGACCAAAGATACCTTCTAGTTAGGCTTTGTGTAGGCCTAGTAGTGGCCTACACGTGGTTATGTGTATGTGTGTATGTGTATGTGTATTTTAAGGTTACTGTGTGTGTCCGACCAAAGATAATATATCTTCTAGTTAGGCTTTGTGTACACGTGGTTGTGTGTGTGAAAGGTACTATGTGTGTGTGTGTGTATTTTAAGGTTACTGTTTGTGTATATGTTTCGGGTACTGTGTGTGTTATGGTTTGTGTGTGTTAAGGGTACTGTGTGTGTGTGTGTGTGTCCGACCAAAGATATCTTCTAGTTAGTTCTTTGTGGACACGTGTTTCTGGGATTACAGTGTTAGGGGTAGCCTACTGTGTGTGTGTGTGTGTGTGTGAGTTAAGGGGTACGGAGAGAGAGAGAGAGAGCAAAATATCTCTCAATAGATTTCAACACAAATATTTGTCTTGATTTTAATCAACCTTATTGTGGCAGATCAAAGGTACGTACATTATTGTAAGATAAGGAACTTGTTGGTTGTAATGACAACATCAAAGTGAAAGACATTATGTTTACTTATAAATAACAATTATAAATGTTATCACATTGACAACACTATTTACAGGGTAGGCCTTTGACATAACTTGTATATGTGTATATGTGTGTATGAGTGCTTAGTCACAGGTCATATACGGTATGTTCTACACGCAGATCAGGTCCAAGGACAATGAACGGTACATATGAGGTGGTACGGTACATTGTTACATGTTTTATATTCTCAACGCCGACAACTCCTTCCACCATACAATAATACTATTCAATACAAAAATCCTTAATTTGTTGATTTTATTAATTGAGTTTAGAAGTAAAATTGGTTGGTGTAAAGAACATAAGAATATTATCATGTTAAATAGTAATGGTATATATATATATATATATATATATATATATATATATATATATACCGGTATATATATATATATATATATATATATATATATATATATATATATATATATATATATATTATATACCGGTATATATATATATAACTGAATGAGTTTCGGTTCGTCTGCGTGTTTGTATCTTTCCCTATAATGTACAGCACCCACCTCTACGTCCACATATATTTCCCGTATGGCCCCCTACCCAGCCCGGGCCTATAGCTATATTTGTGTACCGTACCCCCCTACACGCACTTCCGCCACCACCCACTGCCTCCTGGGGAAAATGTACAGTATTATGGCCCATCAATAGTCAGTTAGAGGCCCTGTTTACCTTAGAGCTAGTTTATGAAGCTTTTGGATCTTAACTTTCGGGTATGTTTTAATACATTTGTTGGGTCAGTAGTATAAAAGTGTTGTAAGTATATATACATTTTCACTTATCATTGTATGTTTCGTGTCCTTGGTCATATTTCTGGGTTATCACTCATAAGTATCTTATATTTTGTCTTCGTACCATATAACTTGCATGATTTCTTAACGAGTTATAAATTCTGTATTTGTTAAAACATTCCCACTTGATGATTTTAGACTGTTGGCTTAGATATCGTAATAGCTTTCTTCTGCTGCTACTAGATGGCATTCGATTGGATCTACACGCCAAACTATCTTGTCGATTGATATGTAAAAATACCACCCTCACAGATGGGATATGGCCAGTTATCTCTATTTTGGGAGTTGGTGGCAATAGGTGCAAGGGGTCCGGGGATTTCTGGACGTGCCTGTGGAAGCGGAACTCTATAAATTATGAGAGAACACACACACACGCACACACACACACCGGATTAATTTTGGCCTCGACCCTACTATTTTCTGATACGCAGTTATCAAATATAATTTACTCCTGCGTGAATCGCTGCCTGTTTTGGGCGAATGTATTTTCCTTTGTTAATTTAAGTATGTGTCCGCTCTGCTTATGGATTGTTGGTCCTCATTTATTCGCTTCCTGGAGTTTGGGATTGGCTAATGGCTGGCAGAATAATAATATATACTTATAAAATAACAACCACAATTCCATTTACTCTCATAGTAAAACAAAAATAGAAGAACAAAAAGAAAAATTGAAACTAAATGTGTAAAGGATCTCTCTGGCCCAACTAGGCAGTTCCTTTTTTTCGTTTTTTTCTGCACTAGTGCACATTTCTTGCTTTAGTTTATTGCAAATACTTGATACTTGTATGATTCTTTGAGGACATATTATATGCCTGATGCCATCAAATCCTCTTTGTCTTGGATATACTTTAATTTTGTAATCAAACACCTTGTAATAATGTAAACCTTTATATATATGGCAATATAACTTTATGAACCTTATGAACTCCCTTACCTCAACCTACCCCTCAAGCCTTCAACTACCATGCCTCGCCCATCTTACATACCTACATTAAGCCAAGAATATTTATGTGGCTGTGTAAATCGTTATTCTTATCTATATTACCTTTTACTATTCCTATTGAACAACTCTAGTGTATGCTAATTTAATTGGCTTCAAGTTGGCTTCTATTGCTATTAGTAAATGTTTCTATGATCAAATTGACTGGAAAATATAAAGGGTTGGTAAATAAACTAAAACTTCACCAAAAACGCAGTCTTATTCTGACTAATATCAAACTTAGTATACCGTACCTACAGTATAATGTTTTATATATTTAGGCCGATACAGAGAAAAAGTAAACGTAATATTTTTTTCCTCCGAATAAGCCTGACTAATGTTTAACATTATTTGTTCTGCTAATTTCCATTGAATTAGTCAAATTATGAAATGCCAACAAATCATAGGCTATGATTCATAGTATTTTATTTCTTATAATAAAGCTGCTTGAGAATATCTTTTAAGCATCTTACCGATATTAATTACAATAGTTATGGCCTTTGAATTGCTCGGGGCCTTGGGCCTGTTCGGCCAGGCAGCTTGGGGAACAACAACAACAACAACAATAGTTTTGTCTGTTTACTTTAGCCCATGAACATACTGGATAGTTCGTCTGTAGGCCTACTACCTTTTTCAGACAAGGCCTAACGTTTTCCTCGATGACCGAGATACTATTTACTCTCATTTTAGGCGTCTTAACAGCTGCGGATAGTGTGTTTGAGTCATGTGATAAGTGGCTTGAAATGAGGTACATACAGTATGCTTGTTGAGCTAATACAAAAATGTATATAAACTTAACAACGTCATCCAAGATCAAAAGGTAGAAGCCGAAACGTTATAACCCTTTCAGTACCGGTGCCGTCCTTTTAGCTATATTCTGGCTACTTACTATTAGACGATTGTATTCAGTTCAAAAAGGGCCTCCAGCCATTAACAGGCTTCGAACTATATGACTTAACCCGTTTTACAACCACAGATCCTTCTTAAGCTGCACTAAGTCGTCTAAATATAGCTAAGATATAATTAAATAGACTTCGGCGAACATACGGTCCCTGTTGAAGGTAGTGCACCCATTCAATATTCACGTGCACAAATTGTATTAAAAGGGGGAGGTAGTTGCTTTTCGGGACCCCCTTCTCCCTCATGTATAGCCCCATTAGTGTTGACATTTTAAGATGTTCGATTACCCCCAGGGCCTCTATAAAGAATGACAACGTAGTAGTAGTAGTAGTAGTATGGTAGTTCATTGAGACCCATGGAGGGCTCACTCGGTAGCAAGCTGTGCGAAGTTATGTGGGAGAGATTTAGGATTGTATCATTACGAATATTATACCTGGATACCTCCCACCATAACCTACAGCCAACACGCATTAACTTTATAACTGCCCTAAATTATCTGCCATCATAATCTGCAGCAGCCACACCCCATTTGTTTTATGGTTGTCCTAGATACCTAGACATTAGGCTCGAGTGGATACGACACCGTTTGCCAAACGAAGATGTAGCCTACACTGCATACTTAAGACGTATTTAATATTATATAATTGCTTGAATAGACAAATATAATAACATCTCATATACTGTATAATCATAAACATAGGCTACATACCATAGCCCAAGACGTTTTATATATATATATATATATATATATATATATATATATATATATATATATATATATATACAGGTATATATATATGTTTCTAATCTCTCAATGAGGATCGAACCGTCGACCATCCGGACGATAGCCGACGCTTTAATCAACTACACCACGGCAGTCTAAATATATATATATATATATATATATATATATATATATATATATATATATATATATATATATATATATAGGAGTATGGAGAGGCTGAGGCTGGTGGAGGAGCTTTGAAGATGGCTGGGTGATGCTGATATTGGGGACTGGGCATCTCCACCGGGGTCCCACACAGAATATCGTGTGCCCTCCTTTTGCCTGAGCCCCCGGAACACCATCAGCGGACCTCACCTTCAACAGAGTACCTCTTCCTTCACCTCAGTGGCAGTCCATCGCCAGTCGAGCAGAAGACCGCCTCCAGAAAACACCAGAACATCAACTAGCCAAGCAAAACACCGCTAACTGTCACCACCACACGTCCACACACCATAACCTGGGACACGGCAGAACAACAAGTACCTGGGACACGGCAGAACATCTGGGGGATCCTCATACACATCATGGACCCCCTGAACACCGCCAGAATCCCCAAATACCACCATCATCATCTATCAACAAGTGCCTGACCAACCATCGCCAGGAACACAAGAACCAAAATGATTTGACAAAAAACAAACAAATGAATAAATTAAAAAATAAAATAATAATAAATAAATAAATAAACATCCCTTTAACAACAGCAAGTGGACGGCCCACTAACTTTTCTCTTCCACTGTATTTCATCTGTCCTACTTTCTCTTCCCCCCCAACCACTGTGGTGCCTCTCTTCACCCCCTACCTTTAAAAAAAATATATATATATATATATATATATATATATACCGTATATATATATATATATATATATATATATATATATATATATATATATATATATATAATGATTACATAATAAGGAATTAAGTGAAAATCATGAAAGTAGTAGGACTACAATGTTCACAAAATAGAGCAAGCCACCTAATAATTGGCCAAATTATGAAATGCCAACAAATCATAGGATTCATAGTATTTTATTTCTTATAATAAAGCTGCTTGAGAATATCTTTTAAGCATCTTACCGATATGAATTACAATAGTTTTGTCTGTTTACTTTAGCCCATGAACATACTGGATAGTTCGTCTGTAGGCCTACTACCTTTTTCAGACAAGGCCTAATGTTTTCCTCGATGACTGAGATACTATTTACTCTCATATTAGGCGTCTTAACAGCTGCGGATAGTGTGTTTGAGTCATGTGATGAGTGGCTTGAAATGAGGCACATATGCTTGTTGAGCTAATACAAAAGTGTATATAAACTAAACAACGTCATCCAAGATCAAAAGGTTGTTGTTGTTGTTGTTTTTCCCCAAGCTGCCTGGCCGAACAGCCCCAAGGCCCCGAGCAAGGCCAAGGCCATAACCGAGCGCCCCCACAGAACCCTCCCTGCCGACCACAATAAAGCCTGGGTGACCGAAGCCACTCCATGGCGGGGAGCTGAGGAGGGTGCGGAAACGCCCGGGAAACCAAAGCCCCACCCAGGGCCCTGTGCCCCTCAGCAATTATGAAGAGAAAGTTGAGGGGCAAAGGAAAGATGTGACGCTTTGGCTTCCAATCTTGGTAGATTAGGAGGTCAATCCACGCAAGAGACGCCGTCACTTGAGATCTAGAAAATATATAAGTAAAAGGAACAGTCAGAGTAAGCTATGGGTATGGCAGAGATCGCTCAGTTCTCACTCTGATAGACCAGCCCATCACCACATGACTAGAACCCAATCCTCTAAGCATCAGCTAGGAAAGACCATAGAAAGCCGCCTTTGGCGGGGGGATAACTCCCCTATTTCAACCCTTTTCGGGGTTGGGCACCCGCCATCAAAAGGTAGAAGGAACCCCCGTGAACACCGAGTCGTTCGGCAAGTAGTTTGTATTGCACTATATCTTCATCGTTCATCATTTTTGCATATGTAATTAAAGTTTGCCTTTACAATCACTGCAATCTTACAGTGCATATTTTTGTTTTATTAGATAATGTGATAATGTATCATGCCATATGTATTTGCTAGTATTTGGAAATATTAGTGATGTGGTTCGAATAAATTGTAATTGTTTCGAACCAAAATTGGCAAATGTTATTGTCTTCAGTGGCAGGTTAGAAGCGGAGGATGGAGGATGTCAGTGATCACCACTCCTTAAATTTGGATTTATTGAACGTTTCCATGTACTGTGATAGTTGCGGATGTTGTGTATGTTTCCCGGTGTGATATCTTGTGTGACTTGTATGTGCCGATAAGAAGCCAGCAGACCGAGATTGTGTAATAGAACAAGGATTTTATACGTCATCACACTTGCTCGGCCACTGGGAAAATGTAAACAATGCTGGCTGACGCTGTTCTACTGTCGACATGAATTTGGAGTTTGACTGGATGATGACATTTTAAAGCCTTGCAAGTTGGAACAGAGGTCGTTGGGGTTAAAAAGGTTAGTGAATCTTATGTGTTCTATCAGTAGACTAGCCTATGTACAGTATGTTCTATTTTTTCCCCCAAGTTCCAACCAAGGTAGACAGCGAGTCTGAGCGAGATAGCCTAGGCCTAGTTGCAGTGTTCGAACTGAACTGCTCTAATGCGTAAGGCCTACTTTACCTATTCGGCTGCCGTATTTCTCCTTTAAAAACCTTACTAGATTATCTTATATGAGATTAGGAACCCATACAATACTTAATATTAGCTCGGTGAAGCACTGCATAGCCTAGTTTACTAGCCTAGATAGAACCTGACTTTTTACAGCGATTTTAGTAAGTATTTTTGGTTGTGTGTTTTTGTCCTTCAGATAATAGCCTAGTGTTGTATTATAAAGATTTGGAGCAGCAATGAGTATTTACCCATTTTCCAACTAGGCCTAGCGGCCTAGCCTATCTAAAAATACAGCCCCCACTAGTGGGGACTGAGGAGGGCTATGATGATCAGGAAAATGTGGGGTTTAAGAAAATAAAATAACAAAAATAAGCTATTTAGCCTAGGCCCTATGACAAAAACAGTAAACAGTTTGCCATGGGGGTAAATCTACAGTTAACCTACCCCTCCCGGGCCTCCCCCACTACCCCCCACCACCTCCCCCATTCAAAACACGCCTTTTAGCGTGTTTTTGGATGGTTCAGCAGACGCAGAAACAGAAAAAAACAATTTGATCAAAAATTATCACCAACCAGATACACATTTTGGTTTAATGTTATTTTAATACCACGAATTTTGTTGATATATTTGAAGATAAATAATTAATGTATATGCTCTAAAGATCATAAGAAAATTTGTTTTAACCCTCGGCAAAACCTAGGCTAATACAAAAGTATGGTCAATACTACTTTCAGTCATCGATAGCTCTAAAGATCATATGAAAATGTGTTAAACCCTCGGAAAAACCTAATATAAAAATATGGTACTAAAATTTAATTTTCTTAACAAGGTTGTCAATACGGTACTTTCCCGTTATCAATGTACATTCAAGCTGAAGATTGCAGAGTAAACACCGTAGACTTCGTCGACTTTTCATACACCTTCGTATAGGCCTAATCGACAGCCAATTTTTTTGTTTTTTTTATTAAGGGATTAGTACTCAACCAGCAGGGGTGTGGGGGCGCCATAATACTAGGTTAGGTTAGGTAAGGTTGTTAGGTTAGGCTAATGTCTTCAAATCACTATCGGGAGCGAGCGTGTCTCAACATCGATTGATAGGCCTAATGGGGAAAATAGGTTTTCCCGAGATTTCTAATTAATTACAAACACTATATATTGATGCAAATGACCAATTTTGTTTATAAAAAACACTGAAAATTTGTGGTATTAAAATAACATTTTTCCCAGATTTTTCAGGTAGCCTAATTTTTTTTTTTTTTTTATATTTTATTTGATAGCCTATAGGCTAGGCTAGAGTGTTGTTTAATACCGAGGACCGTCGCATTTTAGTATTTTTAACATTAGCCTAACCTAACCGAAAACTAATCTGTCTTGCTGACGGTCTTAACCCAGCTCACGTTCCCTGTTTATGGATGCGCGACGGTCTAAACCCAGCTCATGTTCCCTGTTTATGGGTTCGCAAAGGTTTGTAATACTTCAATGTACCTATTTCAAGTCAAATATACATTTCCGCGCATCATCAAACCATACTAAGTCTACTAATAATATTAACCCATTAGTACCAACAGAATAATGACAAAATAGGGGTAGGCTAGTATAACTGTAGAATTATCGCCATGGGATACAGGATTCCTTGAGGCCTCAACCCCCAGCCCCAGGACTTATTGAAATTCTCGGGATGGATGTAGTGTTCTGGCGTACGGTCTTCATGTTTACATACCGGTAGGTCAATCGCTGCGGTTAAGTTCGCGTCTATTTTGACGGCGATATTTTTTCGGTTAGGCTAGGCCTAGCCTAGGCTATTTGCTCCCTGCTGGCAATATATATGATGATGACAATATGTCATTGTATCTAATGGCATTCAAAATAGACGGGAACATGATCGCAAGCATCCGATGCCACCGCCACTGTCATGTTTACATATGTCGATCGCCGTGGTTAAGTTCGCGTCTATTTTGACGGCATTTTTTTTCAGTTATTTGCCCCCTCCTGGCAATATATATGATGATCAGATGATGACAATATATCATGGGGGGGTGAGGGGGGGCTTTGCCCCCCCTCAACATATTATTGTAGCCTATCCAAAGGCAGTCAAAATAGACCTTGAATTTACCTTTAAGTGCTTCTGCCTCAAGAGGGTGTTGCTCCCTTGGTGTTCTCTGAGGCAAGGCCACGGCGTCACCGCCACCCTTCACTTCTCTGCTTGTACTCCAGCTGGGACGTTATAGAGTTGGATGTCGCTGGGCGGGCTGCAACATAGCCTGGGATGCCTGGTTGATCCGGGATGGTTGAGAGGAATTTGTCCAGTTCCCTCTTGAACACATCTGTTTTCACCTCCTTGATGTTTCTGATGTGTTTTGGGAGATGATTGAACAGCCGGGCTCCCTTTCTCGAGATGCCATAGTGTTGGAGGGTCTTGACTCTTGTTGGGCATTCTGATGGTAGGTGAAATTGGGCACATTTTCTTCCTGTTCTTGTGTCTCCTTGTGTGTTGGTGGATATTATTGGCTCTGTCTTTGGAGGGATGATCTGGTCCTCAAGAACTTTCCATGTATATATTATTTGGTATCTTTCTATCCTCCTTTCTATAGAGTATAGTTCATTTCTGCAAGTCTTTTCCAGTAGTCTAACTTTTCTGCTTCCCCTTGGTGGTCTAGAGGTTTTTGTATGCAGGAGGTGAAAGATCTTTGGAGGCCCTCTAGTTGCATTATATGGGTTTGTTTGTGAGGAGCCCAAAGTTGAGAGCAGTAGTCAGTGTGGGGGATAATTAGGGATTTCCATAATGTGATCAGGGTTTTTGAATCTCTTGTTCGGAAAGTTCATAGTATGTATCCCATGAGTTGTCTGCATTTTGATACTGTTTTTTCTATGTGGTTATTAAATGTGGCATCTTCTGATATTATTATGCCTAGGTCTCTGATATGTGATTTTCTTGTGATATTGTTTCCCTTGGAGTCTTTATATGATGTGTTGAAGTCAGTTTTGCCAAATTTTATTAGTTCAAATTTATATTCATTAAAGCTCATGTTGTTCTTTTCTGCCCATTCATAGATTTTCTTGAGGTTTTTTTGTAGTTGTGAACTGTCTTCTACTTTATCAATGGACCTGAATACCCGGGTGTCATCAGCAAAGGACAGTAATGAGCTGTTAATGTTAGTGTTGATGTCGTTTATCATTATTATGAACAGAATAGGGCCGAGGACGGTGCCTTGTGGGATACCACTAATTACTGATTCTTTTCTAGATGGCGCTCCTTCCACATTTGTTATTTGTTCCCTCTTTGTGAGGAATGCTCTAATCCATCCTATTTTGCCCTGTATACCCAGTCCATTAAGTTTGCGGAGTAGGATCTCCTGGTCGACTTTATCGTATGCTTTTGCAAAATCCAGGTATACTGCATCCACACTTTGATTGTCTCCCATGGATTTCAGGATGGAGTTGTGGAAGTCGATCAGTTCAGTTAAACATGACCTCTTATTTCTAAATCCATGTTGGAAATCTTGTATCAGTTGGTTGTCTTCTAGGAATTTTACAATGTGTTTTTTCAATAGCCTTTCAAAAACTTTTATGATGTTTGATGTGAGAGCAATGGGTCTGTAGTTCTTTGGTTCTTTTTTGGATCCTCCTTTGTAGATTGGTGTGATGTTTGCCAATTTGAACATTTCTGGGATCTTTGTCAAGCGAGTTAATCCAAAGTATTTGTAATGGGGTTGATAAGGATATTTTACATTCTTTTAAGATCCTGGTCCCAATACCATCTGGTCCAGATGAGGCTGATGATTTCATTTCTTGTATTGCTTCTATGTCTTTATTTTCTATTTGTATGTCCATAAGGGTCTTTATTTGTTCTTGGTCTGGGATATCTTGAGTTACTGGTACATTTTCTTTGGTTGTTGGAGTGCTCCAGGCTTTCACATACTGTGTTTGAAGGATGTTGGCCATATCTTGGGGTATTGAGGTGGTATGTTGCCCATCTACCGTGATTAGAGGTCCAATGCTACTTCTTGTTTACACTACGCGGAGTGGCGGACGCTTGCCATCTTGTTCCTGTCTATTTTGACTGCCTTTGGATACAATAATATGTTGAGGGGGCTTTGCCCCCCTCACCCCCCTCATGACATATTGTCATCATCATATATATTGCCAGAAGGGGGCAAATAACCGAAAAAATCGCTGTCAAAATAGACGCAAACTTAACCACGGCGATCGACAAATGTAAACATGACGGCGGCGGGGGAGGCGTCTGACGCTTGCAGTCAAGTTCCCATCTATTTTGAATGTCATTGGATACAATAATGTGTTGAGGCCCCCCCCCCCATGACATATTGTCATCATCATATATATTGCCAGCCTGGGGCAAATAACAGAAAAAATCACCGTCAAAATAGACGCGAAGTTAACCGCGGCGATCGCCCTTTGTAAACATGACGACCGTACGCCCGGGAACTACATCCATCCCAAATTGTTGGTATTATTGACTTTTAGCACCAACAGTTACCTCATATATCTTTGTATGTCTATTAGATCCGGTAGAACATATACTATATGTGTAATTAAAACCAGAAATGTATTATAAGGGAGATATATAAGAACACAAAACACTCTCCCTATGTACGGCACAGCCACTCCCCATCAGCTGTTCGTCTAGAGTTCTAGACTGTGTGCCTTCTATAAGATAGATTGACAAAAAATTTACAGTAGGTAGACATGTTACTGTTTTATTAGGTAAAATTCTAGGGAGCAGCCGGAGAAGTAAAGAATTACATTCCTGCGTTTTCCTAGCTTTCCCTAAAAGGGAGGATGCCGAAAAAAAGGCATGGCTGGGGTAGGAATACCTGGCTGAAGAGCTGCGGCGGTTGAGTGGTGAGCACGCTCATGTGTGAATCTGCTTACACTTAGTTAGTTACACTTAGTTGTATTCCGTCCGTTAGTGACACAGTTGAGCTGGGGCTCCACTGCGACCAGGCAGCTCCCTTTCTTCCACTCTCCATTCCAGAAGTCGGTTGGAGTTGGTGCTGGGGTATCCTGGTGTTGGTGGCCGGTCCGGTATTTTGGCCAGCCACATGTCCAAGTGTTTCTTGAAGGTGTCTGGAGACACCCCGGTTATGTTCCTGAGAGGGGCTGGTATACAGTTGAACAGTCTGGTTCCATTGTATGTAAAGCTGTGATGGATCAGGGATTTGATTTTTTGTGTTGATCCCGGCGTAGTCCTCACATAGCACAGCCTCCCTCGCCTTTGGTGCTGAGTCTCTTGGATGTTTGGGTTTGGTACCTTTTTTTCCAAAATCTTCCAGACGTAGATGATGATGTATCTCTCCCTACGTCTTTGAAGTGAGTACAGCTGCAGCTCCTTAAGTCTCTCCCAGTAGTTAAAGTGTTGAAACCCATGGATTTTACTGGTGAATGTCCTCTGGGTCAATTTTATTTCTCCTACTTTTGGGGAGACCAGAGCTGGGAGCAGTACTCCAGTCGTGGTAGGACCAGTGACTTCCACAATGTTAGCATACACCTCTCATTTCTTGTGTGGAAGGTTCTCAGGATCCAGCCTGCTATTTGTTTTGCTGTTGTTGTGTCTTTGGTAATATGCTGGGAAAAAGTGGCGTCACTGCTCATATTTACTCCCAAGTCCTTCACTGTGTCCTTGGCGGTAATTTCTTGCTGTCCGCTTTTGTAGTTGGTGTCGTTTTGTAGTGCTCTCTTGTTCCCGTACCTTAGAAGCTCGAACTTGTCTTCTGTGCTTGACCTGGGTTCGATCCCAGCCCAGGCTGACATTTAATGGGTGTTGTAGTACGTTCTAGCATGTTTCATATGCTTGCAC
Source organism: Paralithodes platypus (assembly GCA_032716605.1). Lineage (NCBI taxonomy): Eukaryota > Metazoa > Arthropoda > Malacostraca > Decapoda > Lithodidae > Paralithodes > Paralithodes platypus. The sequence continues at coordinate 9,254,916 of CM064483.1, read as the reverse complement.
CCAGTCGGGAGACACCTCGACGACGTATACAGACTAATAAACACGCATAACAAAGCCACTCCAACAGCTTCCTCTCTCTCCAACACCCCTTCTCCCCTCTCTACACTCTTCAGAAAAATAGGACAAAGTAGAATGTACATACAAAGTGCTGTTGTAAATGCTTATCCCTCAATACCTTCACCTAACCCCCATAAGAAGACACTGTATTTCCAAGTGAGATACAAGAAGGGTTGTGCCGCCGGGGGCGCCCCCCCCCCCCCAAAAAAAAAAAACCACACACACACACACACACACACACACACACACACACACATGACTTATTGAAATCGTCACCTATGTTCAATGTTGCCAGCATGGGGTAAATAGGCCTATCAGTTAGAGTCTTCGGAGTGCCACATGTATTTGTTGATTTCATTAATTGAGTTGAGATGTGAAGTTGGTTGGTGTAAAAAAAACAATAAATAACATTCCATTAAAATGTAAAACTTGCAAACTAAACAAACCAAAATTGGGACAAGGACAATATAAAGTCAAATTAAATTATCAAAATCGCTGTGTGGAAACAACGCTTACTAAAATGAAAATTATTAAATAAAAGAACACAATCCACCACATAGGGTGTACATTACTACATGAGCAAGTTAATCTGTTTCCCAAGCAAACTAATCGCACATATAACAACGCACTATCGTCACGTTAAAGGAAGTAGTCAAGTTTGGGAAGTCCGGGACGTTCTGGCAAATTTTACTAAACTCTGCATGAATAAAGAAACTATACGTTAAATGTCAAAATATTATTTAAAATCAAATTTGCAACATGACAAGACATTAACAATAGTACAAAATACAAATATTGATAAGATATCTATACTATTACAAAATAATATATAAAATACAGTACAGCACTCACTAACGATAGTGCTATCGGGTACCTGTAAGCATAGCATGCCTCAAGTGACCCCTATCAATAACTACCCTACAAATAACCTACATTTATAGCACAAATAAACTAAGGAAATCGCAAAAGTAAGCAATTGATACTATCGACAATGAATACATATAATATAAAGACAAATAATTGCAAAATATGAAGTAACAACAGATTTAAACAAAGAGTACTCTTTTAACAAGAACAATAAATTTAAAAAATCATCAATATTAATATTAATAATAGAAAAAGAAAAAGATAAACAATAAATAGACAAAAAACAATAAATACAGACAAAAAGTAAGCAGAGGTTATACAAGAAACTTCAAGTTAAAAATGCTTGATTAAAATTATTGATGTCAAATTTTAGAATACAGTCACAATAATTGACCCTAAAAAGATTAAATTTATGGAACAATTTAATTGCCTCAAAACCTCTGTCCACTAAGAGTCTGTATAGTAACCTAGCTCTAGCCCAAAAGTCATCTACTTTAGTGCAGATTTTACAAAATCTTATTAATTGGGAATACAAACAATTATAAGTTATTTTACTATCGATATTACTACTAGGGAAAGGAACGTCACAAAGACGTTTGTAAACAGTGCAAGACGTCCGAGGGAGCTCTGAGAGTGACGAGACTGTTTTTTTTTTCCCCCGATAATATCGGATTTTATAAATAAGATCAAAATTACAGTGAATTATACATGAGTACAGTGTAAGGATTCCATAGACTTGCATTGTCCCTAATAAATTATAATAACGCGGCGAGCCTTTTCCAAATAATTATCATGACCACTTACCGGTAATAAATATGTAGGTCTAGCCTAATGTAACGTAAGTTAATACAACTTACTTTATCAAATCCATTTTGACCAAGCTAACATAATGAAATCTGGCCTTGAATGGACGAAAATCAGGCTATTGCAAGTTTGGTGTCGGTCAACTAAATTATGATTGCTGCAAGATGGCTTTGCTGCGCTAGATTAAAAACCCGATATTGTCTGTACAAGTAAAGTCTATTCGATACGATGCTTTCAAATATTTAACTTTACCAACTCGCAACAAGAATACGTACAACCAATTTAATGCAAAATATCTAGCAATTTAGTAAAACATGATAAAAAACACTTAAATCTTGCAAAAAATTTGGATCCAACGGGGAGCCACTATACCTAAAAAACAGATAACAAACAAAGATAGTGGTTATATATATATATATATATTATATATATATATTATATATATATATATATATATCTATATATATATATATATATCTTATAATATATATATCTATATATATATATAATATATAGGCCTATATAGGCCTATATAGGCTGTATAGGCCTATACCATACTGTATAGTAGCCTACTACACATTATTTTGTAATAATTGTACCGGTACGGTATGTAGCCAATTGTGCATTTGACCCCTCATTATTTGAATTAGTGAGCTTTTGGGTAAGTACTCGAACCCTAAACATTATGTAGATATGGATTACAGTAATGGAAAAACAGTAGGCGTTTTGGAATATTAGGTTGGGGGAGAATGGGTGCTTGTTATTGTGATTGGTGCTTGGTGATTGCATGAAGCACCTCTTAATAATTGTACACGTCAGAGGTAGGCCAATGTGATTAACTAAACACCCTTATAATTATAGTGTTACCATTTATCTTACAAAATCAAGTAGGCCTATATCAGTTGGGTAGACATGTACAGAATACAAGTGGTAGTCTGTATTATTGTAAAACTTGACATGGGTAGCCTAGTTTTGACATGTCTCCATGTCGAATAAACTTTGTAATACGTGTCATGAAAAGAGCTGTAAAGAGGCGAAAATTATACAACAACCTATATAGTTCATTGTAGTCATCAGTCCATTGCCACATCTCACTTGTTACCCTCCGGCGTTTTCTGTTTTCCCCCCCCCCCCCCCCCCCCCCCCCCCACACACACACACACACACACACACACACACACACACACACACACACACACACACACACACACACACACACACACACACACACACGCACGCACGCACGCACATCTTTCAACCTTGACTCGCATTTTACTCACGCCAACACCCCCGTCTCTGCGCCTCCACTCGTTTGTTATACCCGACGTTTTGTTGACAATGTGTGTGATGGCAGTGTGGCGGAATTGGGAGGCTTGTGAGAAATTATGGCTGTGATGAGTTGTTGCTTTATATTTTTGAAGGGGAAGGGGGAATTTTAGGTTTGACGAGATAATTTTTGGTGTAGGTGACTGGTATGAGGGATTAGGCCTACATCTTTTAATTGGAGTTCAGGAGAGTCACATTGATTGGATGAGAGTTGTGAGGGAAGGTGGGAATTTCGAGACTTGTTAGGATTTTTGTTACTTACGAGTTTAGTCTAAAACTTTGTCTTTAAACATTCACAGACACAAGTGGATGTAATTATGCATACCGGTACTTGTAGCTTGTGAGTGTTCCAATTATGTTCTATCAGACGATAACAATACGGTATGTGTCTCAGCTACCTGCAGACAATTGTCCTTACCTGAGGGGTGGGGGGGTCAACTTTGCTTTTGTCTCCGTCATTCACAAAGGAAAATAAAAGATAGCAGAAAATATATGCGTAATCTGATCTTGAAAGGGTTAATGATAGCTAAATGTCACCACTGCCAAGGTTCTGTGCTATTAACATTATTCTAAAGCACAAATAATTTAAATAGTCCGCCGGAGAATGTTGAGTGTTTGGTGGGTGGGCGAGGTTAGATAACGAGGATACTTCTCTCAACACTCTTAGCTAGCTTGTCCTCGCTCTTATTTATTCTGCATTGCCGGTTTTCTTGTTGATAAACTACACTGCCTCCTAGTTCATTCTTTTCCCCTTGACTGTGTGTGTGTGTGTGTGTGTGTGGTGATTTATTAGCTCACTAAAATCGTCTTGTGTTAGCCCGAATATAAGATAGAGGGTACCGTATTAATCTACTGTAGGGGATGCTCTAGGTACCGGTATTATTGGAATTATAGCTCAAACTATTTTGACACTATGAAGGCTTAAACAAAATAATATCGTCGAGGGTACCGTCTTATTCTACCATAGGGGATTTTCTAGGTATTATTGGTATTAAAGTTTAAATTATGTTGACACTTTGAAGTCTTTCGTAAACTAACTAAAATCGCCAAACGTTACCCAGGAGATAGTGAGAAAGGCGTCGTGGTATACAGAAGGGGTTAAGGGGGGTGACCTGTTTTGTTTTTCTTCTCTGGGTTGTATCCATTCGGCTCCTTTTAGCCTATTGTTTTAAGACTTTTATTCTCATCCAATTGTCGATTTATACCGGTACATGTCGCGAGCCACCATATTTTGGATAATGTGTTAAGACAGCTGGCTAAATTTGTAAATTTTTCGATAGAAAAATGTCTGGCGAAACCGGATTTCTTCATAAAATGCTGGCTCGCTATCGCTCGCCAGGAAAAACATCGACACCTGGATGTGGATAAACGTCTTAAAACAGTAGGCTGAATGGGACCGAATAGATACAACCAAGAAAGAGAAAAAAAAAACAGGTCACCCCCCTTAATCTCTCAACTCGGATATTTATTTTACTTTTCCCTTGCTCTTCTGCAGTCCGTCCTCTCCCTTTAAATTTTCCTTGCCCTTGGAAAACATTATATCCATTTGATAAAATATATGATTAATGCTGAGACAGATTCACTCTTAATTTTACTTTATTTTAGACACTCCCAATCATTCTCAACTTTATTGCAAACTTCACTAATGACTATATTCTCCTATACCTCTCTACATTATTTGCCTAGTCATTCCATTAATTGCTTATTATATAATTTTGTTTTTGTCTAATATAAATTTATGTAACCTCCATGCCCCAGTTGGTTTGCGTCTGTTTCCTCAAAATTATTTTACTCCCATTTCCTTCACCTTAGAACATGAGGTGACTTTTAATAAACAAACAAAAAACAAAAAATAACATACGGTACCGGTAATATAAAAAACGGTCCTGCCACAATTATATATACAAGTCTTCTACCTAAGCATATTATGTTTTGGTTGCTTAAGCATTTCAGATGTCAATATTAGTTTTATTCAGGTTTATAATTATATTAGACGATTTTCTTCCGTGTAGACGTTTCATGATTGAGAAATTGAAAACTAGCATATAGAATCAAAACCAATAATACATAGTATTAGTGGTTTTGTATAGAACCTCGAGTAGCCTAACTTCTTTAGTACAATCCTGCCCTGATTTTTTTCTTTTCTTGATTTTTTTGTTTTGGCTAACACTAGGCTATACCGTACGATCTTTTTGCGCTCAGGATTAGCATGCTGTATTCAAAGGGTTCATTTATGCAATTCCTACCCAACTTTTGTTTATATTAATCTTTTGTTGTACCGTACCGGTACCTATTTATTTATTTATTTTTGCGATGTCAACCCACGCAAAATCCACAATAAAACTACCCTCGAAATAGTATCAAAATGTGCAATATATACCGGTAAGATATACTTTGACGCTAAACTTATTAATATATCTCTGCTCAGTGTTTTGTAGCTAGTTGTTTTCTATTGACATTGCGTACTAATTCGACCACTGCGTACAAAATGGCTATAGTCTATTTGTTTCCAGCTGAGCCTAAATTGTCATGTTTCTATCTTTGTTACTCGGCTATAAGGTAGATTTTGTAGTGAAAGATGATGGTTATTCTGAAAACTTGGCATTAATATGACAGCCATAGTAGTTTCATATATTTCCATTAAGTATCGAGAAATCAGCTAATAAGAGATTCAATTTACGATCAGCTGGACAAAAATACAGTATAGTCAACCCTATCTAATCTACGGTATTTTTCTGCCACTGTCCAATTAGCCTAATTTTTCACAATATTCAAATTATTCCCTCTTCTTTCACTATCTTTATTACCGTACCTTTTTTTCTCGTGCCCCGCATTTCTTGCCCCCCAAACATTCTCCTCTTACCTTCAGTAATTCTTCGCACCATCCGTTTTCTTTCTAAATAGTAAATTCTTCGCACCATCCGTTTTCTTTCTAAATATTTTCACGACTTGGTTTGACACGCCTTTCCCCTCTAATTATTTTTCTCCGTATTTCATCCTTTGAGTGCCGGGTATTATGTCCTTGGAGTGCCGGGTATTATGTCCTTGGAGTGCCGGGTATTATGTCCTTTGAGTGCCGGGTATTATGATATATTTTTCCAAATGATTCTGGTTATCATTAGGCGATTTTATGCAGTTTAGGAAGGATCTCTATGAATCAAATGGCTAAAAAGTATCTCGATTGACTACTTGCGAGTTTCATTCTATAAGGAAGTTGAAGCTGTATTCATCGATATTTATACTATTTATCCATCAGAAACCTACATAATTACTATATTTGTGTTTAATATCGATGTTTACAGGCCGAACTTCCTTATAGCCTGAAGCGCGCAAGTGGTCAATTAACCCTCTAAATTCCACAACTTCTCCCGAAACTGAAGAACATCGTCTTATAGTAGGCAGAGTACCGGTATTTGATTTAAATCGTCAAATAATAACCAGAGTAGCCTACAGGTAAAATCCGTCGTAGTATACTGAAACGTTGATTGTGCTTATTTAATCGTAGACATGTTTACATTATGGCAAGTTTTATTATCTATCCTCTTTCATCCATTCTTTCAATTAGGCCTATACGATATTTTTTTCTCGCCAGTGATACTATATTGATATTTATGATCGCCATATTTCTGTTTACCATCTTCTTATTTGTTCATTCGTCTCCTCCTTAAGCCACCCCCCCCCCCTTCATCTTTATCACTATCATATTCATCATCTTCGCTCTATCTCTTTAGCATCTTATTCTTTTCATTCGTCTTCTCCTTAACCCCCCCCCCCCCCTCCCACTCCCTTCATCTTTATCACTATCAGATTCTTCATATTCGCTCTATCTCTCCATCTCCCTCCCCGTCCCGCCCTCCTAACTTTTTATTCATTTACCTTGTTTTTTGCTGGGAGCTAAGTATACCACAGCACGGGGTAAAGTACACTATCTCTTACCCCGCCCACACACCCACTACTACCTCCCACACTATCTTTAAGGGAGCCCACACACCCCCACTATTTCTTACCCCGCACACTGCCACCTCCCACACTATCTTTTACCCCGCCCACACACCCACACTATCTCTTACCCCGCCCACACACCCACTACTACCTCCCACACTACCTTTAAGGGAGCCCACACACCCACACTATTTCTTACCCCGCCCACTGCCACCTCCCACACCTCCCTTTTACCCCGCCCACACACCCACACTATCTCTTACCCCGCCCACACACCCACTACTACCTCCCACACTATCTTTAAGGGAGCCCACACACCCACACTATTTCTTACCCTGCCCACTACCACCTCCCACACTATATTTTACCCCGCCCACACACCCACTACTACCTCCCACACTATCTTTAAGGGAGCCCACACACCCACACTATTTCTTACCCCGCCCACTGCCACCTCCCACACTATCTTTTACCCCGCCCACACACCCACACTATCTCTTACCCCGCCCACACACCCACTACTACCTCCCACACTACCTTTAAGGGAGCCCACACACCCACACTATTTCTTACCCCGCCCACTGCCACCTCCCACACTATCTCTTACCCCGCCCACACACCCACACTATTTCTTACCCCGCCCACTACCACCCCCACACTATCTTTTACCCCGCCCACACACCCACACTATTTCTTACCCCGCCCACTACCACCTCCCACACTATCTTTACCCCGCCCACACACCCACTACTACCTCCCACACTATCTTTAAGGGAGCCCACACACCCACACTATTTCTTACCCCGCCCACTACCACCCCCCACACTATGTTTTTTCTCCGCCCACACACCCACACTATCTCTTACCCCGCCCACACACCCACTACTACCTCCCACACTATCTTTAAGGGAGCCCACACACCCACACTATTTCTTACCCTGCCCACTACCACCTCCCACACTATATTTTACCCCGCCCACACACCCACTACTACCTCCCACACTATCTTTAAGGGAGCCCACACACCCACACTATTTCTTACCCCGCCCACTGCCACCTCCCACACTATCTTTTACCCCGCCCACACACCCACACTATCTCTTACCCCGCCCACACACCCACTACTACCTCCCACACTACCTTTAAGGGAGCCCACACACCCACACTATTTCTTACCCCGCCACCTGCCACCCCACACTATCTTACCCCGCCCACACACCCACACTATTTCTTACCCCGCCCACTACCACCCCCACACTATCTTTTACCCCGCCCACACACCCACACTATTTCTTACCCCGCCCACTACCACCTCCCACACTATCTTTACCCCGCCCACACACCCACTACTACCTCCCACACTATCTTTAAGGGAGCCCACACACCCACACTATTTCTTACCCCGCCCACTACCACCCCCCACACTATGTTTTTTCTCCGCCCACACACCCACACTATCTCATACCCCGCCCACACACCCACTACTACCACCCACACTATCTTTAAGGGAGCCCACACACCCACACTATTTCTTACCCCACCCACTACCACCTCCCACACTATCTTTTACCCCGCCCACACACCCACACTACCTCTTACCCCGCCCACACACCCACTACTACCACCCACACTATCTTTAAGGGAGCCCACACACCCACACTATTTCTTACCCCGCCCACTACCACCCCCCACACTATCTTTTACCCCACCCACACAGCCACACTATTTCTTACCCCGCCCACTACCACCTCCCACACTATCTTTTACCCCGCCCACACTCCCACACTATCTCTTACCCCGCCCACACACCCACTACTACCTCCCACACTATCTTTAAGGTAGGCCACCTCGCTTGTTTTCTCTTTCTCTCCCTCTCTCTTTGGCTTGTATCCATTCGGCCCCATTCAGCCTACTGTTTGAAGACGTTTACCCCCAACCAGGTGTCAATATTTTCCTGGCGAGCGGTAGCGAGCTAGCATATATATATATTTTTGTTTTGACAGCAAGCTAAACTTGTACACATTTTCGATAGAAAAATTTCTCCGGCGAAGCCGGATTTCTCCATACAATGCTGGCTCGATATCGCTCGCCAGGAAAAAATCGACACCTGAATGAGGATAAACGTCTTAAAACAGTTGGCTGAATGGGGCCGCATGGATACAAGCTACGGAAAAAGAGAAAAGGAGAGGAAGATTTAAAAAAAAACCGGTGACCTCCCTTATCACCACCCACACACCCACTACTACCACCCACACACCCACTACTACCATCCACACTATCTTTAACACCACCCACACATCCACTACTACCTCCCACACTATCTTTAACACCACCCACACACCCACTACTACCACCCACACTATCTTTAACACCACCCACACACCCACTACTACCACCCACTACTACCACCCACACTATCTTTAACACCACCCACACACCCACTACTACCACCCACACTATCTTTAACACCACCCACACACCCACACTATCTTTAACACCACCCACACACCCACTACTACCACCCACACTATCTTTAACACCACCCACACACCCACTACTACCACCCACACTATCTTTTAACACCACCCACACACCCACTACTACCACCCACACACCCACTACTACCACCCACACTATCTTTAACACCACCCACTATCTTTAACACCACCCACACACCCACTATTCTTTCCCACATTACTCACAACACTACTCTCATGCTCACTACTCTTTCATACACACACACACACACACACACACACCTCTGTTAGATTATTCAGACAACCACTTTATGTTCTGAGATACATTATACCTCTACAGTACCGGTATATTATAGCATCCTCCTGTGAGGCCTTCACTAACAAGTAAATTATGGAATACTTACACACATACCGGTACGTCGACATACACACACGCATATACAGTACCGGTATATATAATTATATATATATATCTACCGGTAATCAAAAGGCCTCATAACCCAGTGCCCCTGTATTAAATAACCACACTTAAATGTCCTAGACCTTCATGAACGGAATAAACAAACAAAATACGGTGATCTTTCTGAAAATGAATTATATTTAGCCCTTTATCACAAATTAGGACACAGTTGTATTATCTTCGTTCCATATAGGGTTAGGGAAGCACTTAAGTGTGGTTCTAACATACGGGGGTGAGGGCTAATTTGTGGTAAAGGGCTAGGCTAAATATTCAGTTTCAGAAAGACCACTATCTTTTGTTTCGATTTATTTTGTTCATGAATAATTTTTTTTTTTTTTTATAAATACAGGAGTAGGCCTTCTGATTCTACGCTCTTCATATATACAAAGGGATATTTGTTATTATTTGTTTATGTATTTGTGTATTTAGTTTCTTCCTTAGACCTCCATTAAGCTCCCCCCCCCCCCTCCCCAGTTTTCGAGATATTTGTAAAACAATTAGTAGAAAAGTGCCCCAGCTGAAGGCCTGTACCTTCTAAATTGCTCGCCAGGAAGAAATTTACACTTAATGACACAAAAGGTTAAATATCGCCAAATTAATGGGACGAATGTCTTAATATCTCGAAACTATTGGGGCTGAGCATGAGGAAAAAGGGGTCCAGACAACATTATACCGGCAGTGTAACCCGGAATATCTCGTTTGGGTTTGATATAGATAATTATAAGTGTATTTTGTGTCGTGGGTGTGCTGTAGCCTACCCTGAGAGAGAGAGAGAGCGTGTATGTGAGAGTGTGTGCGTGTGAGTTGTATGCAAGATTATGTGTGTGCGTAGAGAGAGTGTCTGACTGTATGTGAATGAGAATGTGTGTATGTGTGTGTGTATATTGAAACTGTGTGTATCCCTTTGGTGCCAGGGGATTAAGTAGGTTATTTTCAGACCACCATATTATATTTTTACCCCACCCTTTGGAGCACAAAGACCCCACACATTATAGCTTTATTACTCGGGGACAGTGTTATTATCAATACTATTATTATTATATTATTACTATAATTATTATTATTATTATTATTATTATTATTATTATTATTATTATTATTATTATTATTATTACCTCCGCCAACTAGGCTGAATTTGGGGGGAGGTTATTTTATTGCCTCCGTTTGTCCGTCTGTCTGTAAACAAGATATCTAAAACCATTATGAACTGATGTTCACGAAATTTGGTGGGCAGATAGGATATGTGTCAATTAAGATTTGTTTTTCAATTTTTTGGAGCCGATCGGTAGAGCGCATACCTCCGCCAACTTAGGATACTCACAAACTTGTGAACCGAGTTTCACGACATTTTTGTAGCCAGATATGATATGCGCCAAGAAAAAAGTTATTCCATTTTGGAGCCGATCGGTAGAGCGCATACCTCCTCCGGTTATGAAATGTCCACCAGTCGGCCATTAAGGGGAGATTTCCACTTGAGCGATATTTTTGTTGACCCCTTTCTCCCTCATGTTTTTTTTTTTTTTTTTTTTTTTTTTTTTTTTTTTTTTTTTTTTTTTTTTTTTTTTTTTTTTTTTTTTTTTTTTTTTATTAAAGGGATGAGGTCACGAGGAACCTATTTACCCTGGCATAGACCTATTTTACTGTTAGGCGATCAGAACAGAGGCAAGGGGTGTGAGGAGATTGCCCAACTATCTCCACCAGCCGAGAATCGAACTCGGTCCTCCCGGTTAGAAACCGATCGCTCTACCAATGTCGCTACTGGTCACCCCTTCTCTACCTCATGTTAGACCCCATTGATTTTAAGATTTTAAGACGTTCGCCCGGAACGTCTTAGAATCTCAAAAACAATGGGGCTAAACATGGAGGAGTAAGTAGACCAAAATTCTTGACCATTACTCTCTTTAACTCACAAACGACGAGAGTAATCGAGCTAGTATTTCTACCATTTGGGAAGAGTCAGCCAGAGAATAGGTGTGGGAATTTACAGCCCATTTGCTCTAGCCCTTTTTTAGTTAGAGGTTATGGTTTACGATATCTGATCTACCTATTTGGAACGGTATAGTCAAGTTATCCGGGAACTATCAAGAAGGTTATCGAATAGGAGCTACTGGTTGCAGTATTAGTGGCCTCAGTATATTGGTTGAAACGGTCGGCTTAAATTGGTCTAATGGTCAAAATAGTATACGGTACTAGTCAAGTTTTCCGGGATCTATCAAAAAGGCCATCATAGGTTATCAGAGAAGAGCGACTGGTTGCGACACTAGTGAATATTAGTATATGTATGTAGCCTATGTATATGCTCAGGCCCAATCCCCACTTTTCCTATTTTTATTTTTATTTTCTATATTAGTGGCCTCGATATATTAGTTGAGCTGGTATAAACGGTCTACTAGTGGAAATTGTCTATTGCTTGATTTATCAGGGAACTACCAGGAAGGCTATCATAGGTTATCGAAGAGGAGCTACTGGTTGCCACATCAGGCTAATGGGTATTAGTAGCCAGATATATATTGGTTGAAAAGGTTTACTGGTCAATATAGTATACTATCCGAGTCATCCGGAAACTATCAAGAAGGCCGTCATAGTTTATCGAAGAGGAGCTACTGGTTGCGATATTAGTGGCCTCGATATAGGCTAATAGTTGAGCCGGTATAAATGGTCTACTGGTCAAAATGGTCTACTATAGGTGGCGCCAGGGAACTTGACAATAAGCTGGACCCCTTAACTTCTTATAACTCGAAATTAATGAAAGCAATCGGGCTGACGTTTTTATAATTTGAAAAGAGTCCACCAGGAAATAGGTGTGGATATTTACAGCCAGTTTGATCTAGGCCCTTTTGAGTTTCAGAGAGGTCAGGGATCAATATTATTGTCAAGTTCGTTGGCGTTACCTATAGTTGAATTATCCGGGAAATATCAGGAAAGTCCTCATAGGTTATCAGAAGAGGTACTGGTTGCGACATTAGTGGGGGCCCGAGTCCGACCTTTGGCACACTGTGTGAATACCTGCGGCGGGGAGAGGCTAAAAATATAGCACATGTGTCTTAGTTGTTAACCTTCCCCCTACCCACCTCCCACCTTCCCTCGCTATCACTAACACCAGCATAACCTTCGCTACTACCACACACATTGCCTCTGATACCACCACTACCACTAACACCAACACAACCTTCGCTACTACCACATACATTTCCATTTGGGCGGGTGCCCAACCCTGAAATAGGGGAGCTATCCCCCCGCCAAAGGCGGCTTTCTAGGGCCTTTCCTAGCTGATGCTGAGAGGATTGGGTTCTAGTCATGTGGTGATGGGCTGGTCTATCAGAGTGAGAACTGAGCGATCTCTGCCATACCCATAGCTTACTCTGGCTGTTCCTTTTACTTATATATTTTCTAGATCTCAAGTGACGGCGTCTCTTCCATGTCTAATCTACCAATCTACCAAGATTGGAAGCCAAAGCGTCACATTTTTTCCTTTGCCCCTCAGCTTTCTCTTCATAATTGCTGAGGGGCACAGGGCCCTGGGTGGGGCTTTGGTTTCCTGGGCGTTTCTGTCGCCCTCCTCAGCTCCCCGCCATGGAGTGGCTTCGGTCACCCAGGCTTTATTGTGGTCGGCAGGGAGGGTTCTGTGGGGGCGCTCGGTTATGGCCTTGGGGCTGTTCGGCCAGGCAGCTTGGGGAACAACAACAACAACAACAACAACAACAACAACAACAACACAACTTCCTCCCTCCCACCTTCCCTCGCTATCACTAACATTCTTCACTACGGTACTACCACATACATTACCACTGACACCCACATAACTTCCGCTACCACCACAAATACCACCCCCGCTGCCACCACTACAATCACCACCTACAGTACCACTAACACCAACACAACCTTCGCTGCTACTACAAGCCCTTCCTCCACCAACAGAACGTACGCCTCCATCTCAAATATCTCCACCACCACTAACACCATAATTACCACCAACACCATCATTAGCACCACTACCTCCGCCACCACCACAAACATCTCCACCACCACTAATGCCAACACCATCATTAGCACCATTACCTCCACCACCACTAACACCACCATCACTAATGCTAACACCATCATTAGCACCCCTACCTCCTCCACCACCACTAACACCAACACAACCTTCGCCACTAACATCACTACCTTAGCTACCTCTACCACTAACACCAACAGCGCCCCCATCTCACAATCACCAACACCTCCACCACTAACTGTCCGTATCTTTGCCACCATCTTAACACTATTTGGTTCGAGGGGGGGGGCTTCTTTGGATATCGCATATTTCGCTCCAATATTTTGGATTTTTTTTTAAACGTTTCACCCCATTAGTTTGGCGATAATAAGACGCTTCATCCCATCTAGGTGTCGATTTTTTTTTTTCTGGTCAAGCGCCAGCGAGCCTGTACCTTAAAGAAATCGGCCTACGGCCACGAAATTTTTCTATTGAAAAAATTACAATTTTATCTTGAAGGGAGTCAGGGTGCACTTTTTTAATTTGAAGGAAGTTTCGGAAGGCTTTGTTTGGTTGTTTGTTTGTTAGCCTAGGGGATAAACGAAAATACATTGCTAGAAAATGGCAAACGCAAGCAAAATCGTCAATAATAATTAACACGAACTGGTCCGACGTCTTGTGAGTTATTATATTTACCGTACCTTAAAGAAGAGGACAGAAATCAAAGGTGCCTATAGCGAGTGTTCCTTCTGTAGAAAAGTAAGAATAGTCAGCCAAGTTCAAGGTACACCCACGGACAAAAGCGTTGTCCCACCTTCATAGCTTCATAATTATTACCAGTCGTTTTTCATTATATGTTTAATTTTTAAATACTGAACCACACTGAGCAAGTCATATACATTATAGGTTTTGTTCTATCTATTGCTTGACGCCGTGATCCCCGAAGGGGTGCACACGAACGAAACGCCCCCATGCACCTCTGTCCCCAGGCAATCGACGCCCCTCTGTAAAGTCAGTGGAAATAGGTTAGCCTAAGCTGAACAGGATAAGGAAATACACTTAGACTACCAGGTTAAGTGGGGTACCTTTATTAGTCTCTTGGTAATGAGTCCCGGGTTCGATTCCCGCCCTGGGTGCAGATTTTTGGGAGGCTATTTCATCATCTAACGAAGTTTGGGTGTATTGGTAAAATTGTCAAGATGGTTGAAAGTAAGATCGGAGTTCCATAACCCTCCTTTCGGGCATGATGTAAAAACCAAATCCTACACCTCCTCCCATCCAGCACTGCTTTCGCTCATATACTTCTTAACGCTATCCTTCCACCTCTCACTTGGTCTACCTCTCCCTCCTTCCACCTCACTCTCGGTCTACCTCTCCCTCCTTCCACCTCACTCTCGTATACTCTCTTAGTCATTCTCTCGCTTCCCATACGTTCCACATGGCCGAACCATCTCAAGGTTTTCCTTTTCACACATTCCAGCACATCTACATCCACACCACACCTCTCTTTTACTTACTCATTTGTCTGTCTATCCCTCCATGTAACTCCGCACGCACTTCTCAAGTAACTCATTTCCACCCCTCTCACTCTTGGTTTGAGTCTCTCCACCAACGTCCATGCTTCGCTCCTGCAAGTCAATGTCGGGATTACCACACTGTCATGCAAGGACCTCTTTACTTCCATTCTGACCACCCTATTTCTTGTTACAGTACCGGTACTGCTTCAGCATTCCTACTACCCTCTTCCCCTGCTGCACCCTCTCCCGCACTTCCTCATCCATACTCTTATCTTAACTCAACATAGTGCTTAAATACTTAAATGAGCTGACATTCTCCATAGCCTGATTGTTCAACCTCACCTCACAGTCTGTGTCTGCTCCCCTTTCAAAGACCATAACCTTGCTCTTCCCCGCATTTACCTTCAGATTCCGTTTTCAGTTCACACACTGTTGCAAAGTACAAATATATTTACCAGACCCTGAAACTCCCATTTACTATCGCTCATCAGAACTGTATCATCGGCAAATAGCAGTACAGTATAGGCAACTTCCACTCGTTTCCCTCCCTTATCAGCGGTACACCAACATCCGCTGACCTTCCTTGTGTTTCTTTCATGACTCCATCCATACAGTACCGGTATATTGAACAACCATGGGGACATCACACACCCTTTCTTTAACCCAACATTCAGATCAAATAACTCACCCTGCTCATTCTCCACATGTACTGATGCCTTTGCACCCTCATACTTGCTCTTCACTGCTTTCAGCAACTTGCCATCTACTCGCTCTCACTCTCACTCTCAATCACTACCCTACTGTACGGTACACCTTCCCTACTAGGCTATGCTTAGAAGGCATATTCCCCAGTGGTTACCACACACTCTTTTTTCCCCTTTACCCATATACAGGGGGACTATTATGCCTGTCTTCCAGTCATCAGGTGCATTCCCCTTCTCTCATGCTAGTTTACATATTTTCCATACCCATTCGATCACTATCTCACCACCATACCTCAGCATTTCCACACACACTCCATTTATTCCTGATGTTTTTCCCATCTTCATGGCTTCAGACACTTCTGACCTCCTGATCCCCACCTCCTCCTCCCCTAGTTCTCTTCTTCTCCCTCCCATACCCCATCCAACTATGTTTGCTGGTGTTTCATTCCTTAGCAATTCGTTGAAGTACTCACTTCATCTCTCGACTCTCTCTTGCTTCACGGCTATCACTCGCCCATTCTTATCTTTCACACCCTTACTATTTCCCTTGCTACCCTCCCTAACATTCTTAACCTCTTTCCAGAACTGTTTCTTACACTCCCAGGCTCCCTCCATTTTACACTTATATTCCTTCCAAATTCCTCATAGGTTTTGTTAATTTCTGTTAATGGAGTAAGAGAGATAACCAGAGTTAAAATGTTTGAGGTAGGACATGATATTAGATTGTGACTGTACACATGAGTCAAAGGGCTGGACACACAGTATTTGAAGGATTTCAAGTCTTAGAAAGAGAGAAAGAGGGTCTGAAAAGGGTGTTCCAGAGCGTACCGGTTGTGTTGAAGAAAGTCTGAAAAAATAAGAAGTTTACTGTTAGGTTAGAGTTAGATGGAATTTCGGCAAGATTGTGTAGAAAGACGTGTTTTCCTAATCTCCATAAGGAGGCATTTAGAAAATAGTGAACAATTTTTGTTTTTTGGGGTTTCATTATTGATAGAGAAGACAGTTTTTGTTGTTGTTCCCCAGGCTGTCTGGCCGAGCAGCCCCAAGGTCCCGAGTAAGACCAAGGCCATAACCGAGCGCCCCCACAAAACCCTCTCTGCTTACCACTAATACAGTAAAGCCCAGGTGACCGAAGCCACTCCAAGGCGGGGAGCTGAGAAGGGTGCGGAAATGCCCGGGAAACCAAAGCCCCACCCAAGGCCCTGTGCCCCTCAGCAATTATGAAGGAAAATTGGGGGCAAAGGAAAAATGTGACACTTTGGTTCCCAATCTGCCAACCTCTAGGTTGGCAGTAGGGAGGTCAATCCACGGAAGAGACGCTGTCACTTGAGATCTAGAAAATATATAAGTAAAAGGAATAGTCAGAGTAAACTAGGGGTATGGCAGAGATCGCTCAGCTCTCACTCTGATAGACCAGCCCATCACCACAGAGAAGACAGTAATGCTGCATTGTGGATAGTAGCAAGTGATTGGAGAGAGTAACATAGAAAAGGAGAGGTGATTAGGTGAGAATTATACTCTTTGATGTTGTTGTTGTTGTTCCCCAGGCTGTCTGGCCGAACAGCCCCAAGGTCTCGAGCAAGGCCAAGGCCATAAACGAGCGCCCCCACAAAATCCTCCCTGCTTACCACTAACAAAGCCCGGGTGACCGAAGCCACTCCAAGGCAGGGAGCTGAGGAAGGTACGGAAATGCCCGGCGGAAATGCCCGGCGGAAATGCCCGGGAAACCAAAGCCCCACCCAAGGCCCTGTGCCCCTCTGCAATTATGAAGGGAAAGTTGAGGGGTAAGGGAAAAATGTGACGCTTTGGCTCCCAATCTGCCAACTTCTAGGTTGGCAGTAGGGAGGTCAATCCACGGAAAAGACGCCGCCACTTGAGATCTAGAAGATATATAAGTAAAAGGAACAGTCAGAGTAAGCTATGGGTATGGCAGAGATCGCTCAGTTCTCACTAGGATAGACCAGCCCAGAGGAATTATACTCCTTGATCCTTTATTAAGCAGCAGTGCTTAGAGAGAATGTTTTAAGAATTCAGAATACTTTACCAGTTTATTATCCCTGATCATCCTGATGTGATTCGAAAAATGTTGGCTAACTCCATGTTCCTATTTACTGCTTGGTGAAAAGAGGCATTACATACCGGTTTTGACCCAGATTCTGAGAACATTCCGTTAGGTACATAAAAGTTATCATCCAACATCCATTGACATGGCCATGAAAGATACTGAAATTGCCAAAAGCCACTTCAAAATTTTATCCAAAACATTCAAACTGTAAATTAGCGAACTTTGAAATCGATAGGCTCCGTAACTACTTGTCGAAGGAGGACGATGCATATACAGTATATACCATTGGAAAGAGTGTAAAAGAATATTAATTTTTCTTTAACAAGCTTCTCTTTGCCTTTAATTTTGTGTCTACCTCAACATTCCACCACCAAGTCACCTTGTGTTTAGAGGGGCAGTTAGTCCAGACACACTTTATCAATGGCCTTCGAACGACATTATTGTGTCCCACAATACACTTACACTACACTACTGTATTTATTTGTAATTGTTTTACCCCTTCAACACTATGACGCCTTCATACTTTTGATAGGGCCTATATTAGACGCAGTTTAAGAAAGACCTATGTTATTCAGAGGGTTTATCGAGATCGTAATTAGCCCCTTTCAGTCCAAGCAGTATATTATAAGCTAAAGAATATCATCTAATGGTTACCAGAATATGATGAAAAGAAATTTATGTTATCGTGCTGAAGGGGTTAATACCTTGTCATCATTATTTCTCATCTTTTGGACTCTACAGTACTATGTTTGGCAAAAGGCCCTTTCCTTTTTAAACAGTTTGTGTTGTGAGACATGTACCCTAAACATATATAATACATATATATATATATATATATATTTTCTTTAATACATACGAGGTTGAAAGAAATGGCAATTTCTGCGTTGGAAATTTTATTATTCAAAGTTTCCAGGTCTCTGATGAGTTTTCGCTGGGTGGCAGGAAGGAGATGAGCAAAATTCATGGTGGTACAGGGTTACATTAATGTACATGATGATACAGGATATACGACGCGTTTCACTGGACAACCAGCATTATCAAGTAAGGATAGAATGATATAAAGGGTAAACAGGAAGGGTATATATAGAGGGTGGAGGATCAGAGGAGGCGAAAATCAGGGGGCAAAAGTCTGCTATTGGTGGAGGGGTATTCTAGGAGAGAGAAAGAGAGAACCGCTTCACGCATGCGCACTGGATGCGGGATGGTGGTCGGTTGGCGGGGTCGAAGCTGATTGGCTGCGTGTCGAGGGGCGTGGCCTAAGTTGCGTAGTACGTGTGGCGCCTGCGGAAGACGAAGCTGAAGGAGGTAGTGCGGGGGCTGCGTCAAGGGCACCGGGGGGCGAGGGGGGGCGTTAGGTCCTGTAGGAAAGTGCCTTTTGGCAGAAGGAAGGATCTGAAGGTCCAGAGTTTGGTTGTTGATGTTGGGATGTAAGGCTTGGATATATAATGCTTCGAGTATAGGTAATCTCCTTGGGTCACTTTCTTTATCGAGTATGGTGGTGTGTTTCTCTAACTCGTTGCGTGTGAGGGGGGGTGGTTAGGGGTGAGATAGTGGTCTTTGATGGCTCCAGCCTGAAGGTGAAGAGTTAACCGACGTGAAAGACGAGTCTGCGTCATACCAATATAGGAATGAGGTCCACAGTCCTCATAATTACAGGTATGTTGGTAAATGACGTGATCGTCGGTCATCGGGCTCTTTATCTTGGTGGAAGCTGGTTTGTTGCGGAGAACGAGGTTGGAAGTCTTGGGGGATTTGTAATAAATTATTAATTTGATTTTGTTTTCCGGGTTGGTTGGGTGGACATGCTTGGAGATTATTTCTTTTAAGACGGCCTCGTCATTTTTGTGTTCAGAGGACAAAATTGCGGTAGAAGATCTTAATTTCATTGGGGGGGTCAATGTTGGGAGGGCTTTGGGTGTACCATTTTTCAAGATGGTGGTTGATGGTGCTGGAGATGTTGGAGTTGGAGTATCCGTTATTTACTAAAACTTGGGATAGTCTTTCTAGTTCCTGGTGGGTGTCGGCCCAGGTAGAGCAGTGCGTGAGGGCTCTCCTAACATAGGCGGAGATGGAGGATAGAAGATAACGGCGGGGGCATTCACTATCGCCGTTGAGGCATTGTCCTGTGTTAGTTGGTTTAATGTAGACGGTGATATTGAACCCATGGTCGTTCAGAGCTACGAGGATGTCGAGGAAGGGGAGTTGTCCATTGTTAGATTTTTCAAAGGTGAAGTTAAGTCCGGAGGAGGTCATGAAGCGACGCTGGAGTTCCTGTAGTTCGTGGAGGTTCTTGATTTGCACGAAGATGTCATCCACGTATCTACAGTAGACGGTGGGTCGTTGGGCAGCTAGGAGCTCTTCCTCGATGGTACCCATCAAAAAGTTCGCAAAAAGAACTCCTAGGGGGCTGCCCATCGCCACACCGTCTATCTGCTTGTACATGTTGCCCCGGGGGCAAAGGAAAGGGGCCTCCTTGGTACATAGCTCCAGTAGTGTTTTCAGGGCCTTCTCCGGGATGTCCAGTGTTGGTGTATCAGGGCAATGGTAAATTCGACGTAGAATCATGTCAATGGTCCTATCCACTGGCACGTTGGTGAACAGGCTTTCTACGTCGAGAGAGGCAATTGTGTGGTTGTTGTTCCGGGGGGCGTCTCGTAAAATTTCCAAGAAATCGTGGGCTGAGTTAAGGTTGAATTGGCTGGGCACGTAGGGGGTGAGGAGGTTGTTCAGGGCCTTGGCGATCTGGTAGGTGGCAGTGGGGATCTGGGAGATGATGGGGCGGAGGGGGTTCCCAGGTTTGTGTGTTTTAATGGTTCCGTACGCATAACCAGGGGTGTATTCTCCGACAAGTTTTTAAAGTGGACCCCCTCCTTGTTTGGCATTGATGGCGGTGATGGTGGTGTTGGCAGTACGTTTGATTTCGTCGGTTGGGTTGCGGGTGATCTTTTTAAATTTGGTGTTGTCACTTAAGATGACGTCCATTTTTCTAAGATATTCCTCCTTGTCATAAATCACGAGGCAGGAAGCTTTATCCGCACGATGGATGATGATGTTGGGGTTGTCTCTTAATTGTTTGGCAGCTTGGAAGTGTTGTTTGTTGAGGATTTTGCTAACCACCGTCTACATTAAACCAACTAACACAGGACAATGCCTCAACGGCGATAGTGAATGCCCCCACCGTTATCTTCTATCCTCCATCTCCGCCTATGTTAGGAGAGCCCTCACGCACTGCTCTACCTGGGCCGACACCCACCAGGAGCTAGAAAGACTATCCCAAGTTTTAGTAAATAACGGATACTCCAACTCCGACATCTCCAGCACCATCAACCACCATCTTGAAAAATGGTACACCCAAAGCCCTCCCAACATTGACCCCCCCAATGAAATTAAGATCTTCTACCGTAATTTTATGTCCTCTAAACACAAAAATGACGAGGCCGTCTTAAAAGAAATAATCTCCAAGCATGTCCACCCAACCAACCCGGAAAACAAAATCAAATTAATAATTTATTACAAATCTCCCAAGACCTCCAACCTCGTTCTCCGCAACAAACCAGCTTCCACCAAGATAAAGAGCCCGATGACCGACGATCACGTCATTTACCAACATAGCCTACCTGTAATTATGAGGACTGTGGACCTCATTCCTATATTGGTATGACGCAGACTCGTCTTTCACGTCGGTTAACTCTTCACCTTCAGGCTGGAGCCATCAAAGACCACTATCTCACCCCTAACCACCCCCACCTCACACGCAACGAGTTAGAGAAACACACCACCATACTCGATAAAGAAAGTGACCCAAGGAGATTACCTATACTCGAAGCATTATATATCCAAGCCTTACATCCCAACATCAACAACCAAACTCTGGACCTTCAGATCCTTCCTTCTGCCAAAAGGCACTTTCCTACAGGACCTAACACCCCCCCTCGCCCCCCGGTGCCCTTGACGCAGCCCCCCGCACTACCTCCTTCAGCTTCGTCTTCCGCAGGCGCCACACGTACTACGCAACTTAGGCCACGCCCCTCGACACGCAGCCAATCAGCTTCGACCCCGCCAACCGACCACCATCCCGCATCCAGTGCGCATGCGTGAAGCGGTTCTCTCTTTCTCTCTCCTAGAATACCCCTCCACCAATAGTAGGCTTTTGCCCCCTGATTTTCGCCTCCTCTGATCCTCCACCCTCTATATATACCCTTCCTGTTTACCTTTTATATCATTTATGGGACATCACTCCAGCTCCAGCAGCACCACACCTCCCTGGAGCCTCCTGTATTGATCATCATGAATGCCGCTTGCCCTATCATCAACCACCACGTATACTACCGTGGACTGGTGAAGTGGTATAATGTACAGAGAGGTTATGGCTTTATCACTTGGGGAGGTGATGATTTCTTTATTCACAGAGAAAACATCGACAAGCCCAACCCAGAACACAAACTAGCATCACTGGGAGAAGGAGAGGAGGTGATCTTCTACATGAAGATCGGGAAGAAGGGAACAGACGAAGCAATGGGTGTACGAGCTCTTTATGACAAACCTGTAAAAGGCTCAAAACACGCACCCAGCAACAAGAAGAAGCAAGGAACAACATCAAGCAAGATCGACATCATCACTATTGTAGTACAAACTGCAATAGCGCTTGCTGGGGAGGACAGAAGCAGAATATCTATGCTTCTACCTGCGCTTCTGAAGGCCAACAAACTCCCAACTATCATCATTCCTCAAGAGATCGTCGCCAAAACACCACCAAAGGACACCAAGGCCCCCAAAATCATCAAGCGCCAAGGACCACAACCGACGAAGCCAAAAAATACTCCAAAGCTGCAGCTCAAGCTCCCACATCCACTGAGCCGGCACAGGAGTGAAATGGAGCCTGCAACAGCTCCACCAACATCGACTCCAACAACTCCAACAACACCTCAAGCTACTTCAGACCACCAGCCCGACACCGTCGCTGAGCCTCTGCCTTCAATGCCGGTCATCTTCGACGAGCCTGTGAACACCAGCCCTACAAAGTCAAGAAAATTCGCTCGTCTCCAAAAGCCAAGCCAGAAGACAACATTTAAGGACTAAGCAACGTGGTCAGCCCACCATCTTTCATCTCTCCAACTCTTCGACTTTCATCACTTTACCTTGGACTTACAACTCTACTTTCTTCACTAGTGGGGTCTCTACCTCACATCCAGTTTCCAGTTTATATCATTCTATCCTTACTTGATAATGCTGGTTGTCCTGTGAAATGCGTCGTATATCCTGTATCATCATATACATTAATGTAACCCTGTACCACCATGAATTTTGCTCATCTCCTTCCTGCCACCCAGCGAAAACTCATCAGAGACCTGGAAACTTTGAATAATAAAATTTCCAACGCAGAAATTGCCATTTCTTTCAACCTCTTTTCTTTCAAACTTTCCAAACGGAGTCCCACAAGGATCCGTCCTATCGCCCGCACTCTTCAATCTGTACATGCACGATATAACTACACCCAATACTCCCCAAATAAACTTAGCCTCCTATGCAGATGACATAACACTCACATGCACACACCATGACCCAAGAAGAGCAACAGATCTCCTTCAACCCTATCTCAACACACTACATGGCTGGTGCACTACAAACAGACTTAATCTAGCCCCAGCCAAATCCACCGCAACCCTGCTCACAAGCTGGACAGGTGAACACGAATACATACCTCAACTCACCATAAACAACACACCCCTAACACATACACACACACACCCAAAATCCTAGGAGTAACATATGATACTCATATGACATTCAAACAGCACACCACAAACATTAAAAAGAAACTGACACCCAGACTTAACGCCCTCAGGTCACTTGCTTACACAAAATTTGGACACAACAAAGAAACTACCACCACAGTATATAAACAATACATAAGATCAGTAATGAAATACGCAAGCCCAGCCTGGGCTTCTAACCTAGCTGAAACACATCATAAGACCTTACAGACTATTCAAAACAAAACCCTGAAGATCATTACAGGCTGCACAGCTACTGCACCCACAGATCATCTACATCAAGAAACCAAAATCCTCAAGTCAAAGACCATCTGGACATGAGAGGCACTCAATTCCTGGCAGCAGCCTCCACGAACCAAGACCACCCACTAAACTACATGGCAACACACCCACAGACACCAAGAAATATCAAAACAACACCCAGCACACGGTATCACATACAATTATTGTCCTCTCTCCCTCCCTGCCCACCCCGAACCAACTTCGAGAAGCACATCCATACTCATATCTCTCGCCAATCCATCCACTCACTCACAGACAACACGCAGCTGCATGCACGACCTCCCGAAATCCATCCTTCCGAATCCTCCCTCCCTCGCGAGGACAGAGTCCACCTGGCCAGGCTGAGATGCGGACACCATCCAGCTCTCCTGAGCTATCAGAAGAGACTGGATGACTCCGTTGTCGACGCCTGCCCGGGATGTAACAGCACCCCATACCATTAAACACATCATAGAAGACTGCATTTTACACAACCACTTACGCCAACAACACAACCTACACTCAATGAAAGCTCTGTGGGAAAGCCCGATCGTGGCCATGGCCTTCCTCAGGGACTCGGGGCTGTTCGGCCAGGCAGCTTAGGGAACAACAACAACAACAACCTCGTATGTATTAAAGAAAATTTATTACCTGGCTTTACTAACATATATATATATATTTATTACATACACTTTAAAGGACTGCATGACCCCTAAGAAGTACGGTATCAGTCTCACATCCTAATGGCTGCATTCCAAGTGCTGCTTTCACTTGTCTGAATAATAAAATTGAGATCAAAGTACCTAAACTCACATTTTTGTAGGTCTACCCCTTTGCACAGATCTCATTTTCACAGATTTGCAGCTCTTCACCCAATTATGATCATCCATCTTTTCCACATGCCTAGTCAACTAAATCTGCTTTTGCGCATCTCTTCGCTGATACTGTATGCAGACGACAGCGTGCTTCTGGTTTCAGGAAAAGGCCCAATAAGTATTGCCGCTTCACTTTGCAAAGAACTAGCATCATGTAGTGAATGGCTAGTGGACAATAGACTATCTCTTCACCTGGGCAAGACGGAAGCCATCTTATGTGGAACAAAACGCAAACTGAAAGACATTGTGGGCTTCTCGGTCAACTGTAATGATATTCCTATAACAACAGTGTCACAAGTTAAATATCTCGGACTGAAACTGGACGCGAGTTTGTCAGGTGAAACAATTTTGGAATCTATCCTGAGTAAGTGTAGAGCACGTATAAAATACCTGTATAGACAGGTGGGATGCTTGCCCGCGGCGACCAAAAAGACCCTCTGCCAA
This sequence comes from Paralithodes platypus, assembly GCA_032716605.1. Lineage (NCBI taxonomy): Eukaryota > Metazoa > Arthropoda > Malacostraca > Decapoda > Lithodidae > Paralithodes > Paralithodes platypus. The sequence goes on along the minus strand of CM064483.1, from coordinate 9,229,367 downwards.
GCGCTTGTTCAATGTCATTTTGACTATTCTGTGTCATCCTGGTACTCTGCATCATCTAAATCAGCACAGCACAAACTTCAGGTCACTCAAAATAAAATGGTTAGGTTCATGCTGAACCTAGGACCCAGATCACATGTTGGTCAGGGGACCCAGATCACATGTTGGTCAGGAACAACTTCAGTCACTAGGTATGCTCAATGTCTCTGACAGGGCCAAACAAATCAGGCTCACTAATGCCTTCAAAATTTTCTATGACAGAGCTCCAGAGTATCTAAAGAATGATTTTGTTAAAGCAAATGAGAGGAGTGGACATAATACAAGAAACAGGATGTTTAATTTTAAGGTCCCGAGAATCCAAGGACAGGGTAAGGAAACATTCTTCTTCACTGCCATCAAAGACTGGAACGACCTACCCCAGTCGGTCCGTGAAAAGAGAACACTGTATTCCTTCAGACGTAGCCTGAAGGAACACCTGAACCGGACAGCTGCGAGAAGGGAGCACCAAGCTTATGTCTACTACTACGACATAAGAGATAGACAAACCAAACTGAAATGAATACTGATTATGGATTACTGATATTTACTATAGGATGTAAGTTATCTTAAAATAACCCCCTAGAAATACTTTCTCTAAAGTATCTATTTCTTTATCCTCCCCATTTCCCCAGCTAACCTAATCCCACAAGGACCCCAATGGAAATACGCCTAACGGCCTTATTGGGCTATCCTTAGTTGGAATTATGCAAGGCTGGTACATGTCATTTTTGTAACATACTATGTGGTACCAACTCTGTAAATTGCTAACTGAATAAATATTATTATTATTATTATTATTATTATTATTATTATTATTATTATACTCCTAATGTAATACCCAACCACCTCCTTAATTCCTCATTGTTATATTATCTTTAGGAATATCCTCACATCCATCTCACCATTCTCATTTTGTTATGTTCTATTCCGTTACTATCTGCCATTTTAACATAAAATAACATCATAACCACCTTATATTACTGAAACCATGAAATTTAATGAAAATCACCTTCATATATGGATGGTGTGGTGAGGGAGGTGAAAATGAGAACTATGGGTAGAGGTTTAGGTTTAGTAGGAAAGAATGGTAGAGATTGGGAGTTGAACCAGTTGCTGTTTGCTGATGACACAAGGTTGGTGGCGAATTTTTAGGAGAAACTGCAGCGAGTAGTCAAAGAGTTTGGTGTGGTACGGTACGGTGGTGTGGGAGGAAGACGCTGAGGGTGAACGTCAATAAAAGTAAAGTGATTGTGTGTAATAGAGGTGCTTGTAGGGTGAATCTAGATGTGCGGCTGGATCGGAAAATACTGGAAGTGGAGTGTTTTAAAAATCTAGGAGGAATGATAAGCAGGGACGCAGCTATGGAAATGAAGGTAAAACGGAGAGTATGTGAAGGAAAGCTTTGGGAGCAATGGGAAGTACATTATGTGGAAGGTGAGAAATCTCCGAATGAAAATTAAAAGTGCAATGTATCAAAGGATAGTTGTACCAACAATGATATATGGGGCTAAGACATGGGCTCTGAATGCAAAGGAGAGAAGAAAGCTGGATGTGATGGAGACGAGCTGCTCGAGGAGTATGTGTGGAGTTACTTGTAGAGACAGATTGAGGAATGATGAGATCTGTAGGAGAGTGGGGCAGCAGGAACCATTGTCGGCCAGAGTGGACAGAAGGGTGCTGTGCTTGTATGGACATGTTGAACGAATGGAAGGTGAAAGGCTTACAAAGAGAATATGCGAGTCAGATACAAGGGGAGGTAGAGAGGTAGGAAGACCTCCATTGAGATGGAGAGAATGTGTAGTACAAGCGTTGGAAGATAGAGAAATGACTATAGATCGGGCAAGAGAAGTGGTAATAAATAGGAATGAATGGAGAATGCTTGTGAATAGATGAGTGATAACGCGGTCGTTTGGGAGAGAAATGACTATAGATCGGGCAAGAAAAATGGTAATAAATAGGAATGAATGGAGAATGCTTGTAAATAGATGAGTGATAACGCGGTCGTTTGGGAGTGGGGGTCTGGTGCTAGTTGGACTAGATAATAGTCCGTGCGCCTGGCCCAGGGAACCGGTATATATGAAGGGTCATGCCTGGATGCGAGGTGGGCGGGCTTGTGGTGATAAAGCTTCACTGCGTGTTTGCCTGCTGAGACCGGAACCTGGGAATCTTTTGCTGGGGACCCCTGATGGGCCTGGGTCTCTGTGTCTTCTCCTGGGTGACCTAGATGTGTGTGAATTTTGGTTTTGTTTTTGTGTTGTGTTGTCCCTGTTCGGGCTTAAGTCGGCCACCCCCAGCTGCTTGTGTTTGTGTATGAGGTGTGTGTGTGCATGGGATCAAGCTACGTGGCAACGAGTCGGAGCGGTTGGTGGTGGATGGAATCAGATTCCAAATGAAGCCACTACTTTTAAGCTCCTTGGTGGCTTAGTGGTTAAGGTGTTGGAGTGCTGCACTACTGGCCTGGGTTCGAGCCCTGGCTGGGTCATATCACAAAAATATTAAATTAGACAGCACTACTGTACTATGGCAAGTACGGTACATTATAAATATCTTCAATAGGGAGTCTGATTCTAGAACCATTGTCAAATGTAGCCTTAATCCTGACTACAGATACAGTTATACACCTCATACTTATTGTTCTCAGCTATTCATTATCCGTTATATTTATGATTGGCCCATAGGCCTATAAGGTAAAATAAATATAAACTTGTTGAACTTCTATATATTTGGCTTCATCAGTTATATTGTTATACAAAATCTATTTAAATTGCATTAATAGAATAAATAAATGCATTACTGATTTTGTAAAAACATATGCTTACATTTTTATATCGTGAATATATGAATAAAATGCTTGAGTTTGTGCAAAATTATAAAAAACTATAAAGTGATAATTTAATACTTAGTTCATACACTGTTAACACAAATGTTCTTAGTTCAATATTCTACTGTAGATACAAATATTTATTCTATTTTATAATGATTATACATGGATTAAGCATGGGTAAATATCCTGCACAGAATTTCACATTCGTACAATGCTACATGGATTCACACTTTTTAATTATATATTTCAATACAGTATAGCATTTTATTCAGATTTTTTAGAATAGTGGGGTGAGTGGATTATGCTCTAAGTAATTCCAGTTGTACAGTTACTCGTATGAATTGGACCCATTTCAGGATTTACAAGTGGGTAGTTTGTTACAAGTGTAGTTTTAGAACAAATTATTCTTGGTGGTCATTTATACTACCTGTAATCTTATTTCCATCATCACAGAGTGGTTACAAATTCATGAGGACAACTGTACAGGCGCGGTCATTAATTCTGATACCTATATATTCAAAGCTATCTCGGTAATCTCGGGCTAAATTGAATCCCATTACACTATTTATGTTTTACCTGACATTTGCATTTTGGAGGTTCGTTTAATCCGTTAGGCTTCACAATATATCAGAATTATTGACCACAACTGTATCTATGGGTAGCCTACTAGATTCCCCACCAACTGGAAGCTTAAGGGGAGGTTTTTAATTTGTTCCCTAGACCTCCATCAAGCTTAAAATTACACCCCCAAGACCCCCTTTCAAGATAAATTTGTACATTTTTCAGTAGAAAAATGTCCCAGTCAAAGGCCAGTTCCTCTTAAATTACAGGTTCGCTCTCCAGGAAAAAATTGACACCTAAATAGCACAAATGGTCTTAAAATTGACAGAAATAAGGCGAGGCAAAGGTCTTAAAATCTCAAAAGCAATGGGGTTAAACATGGAGAAAGAGGTCCCGAAAAAAATATCTCTAGTGAAAATCTCCCCTTAACCTAAGAAGTGCGCATGGGGGGTATGAGACACCACACTCCTGTGCTGACGTATTTGAGCTGTTCCCATCACTAACATCGTTATTTTACCATAAATAGCATTAATACTTAAACATATGCACCTATTATAGGTTGATTATAAAGGTATTAACCTGTTACAACAATAAAACAAGTGGAAACAGTGTTTGGATGGTCAAAATCGGTGATACAGGACGGGAGTTACATAATGTATGGCTGAGGCAACCTCCCCTCCCCTTGTCTGGAGAGACACTGATATGCAATAGTCTCTCTCTCGCTCTTTCCCACGCTTGGTAACAGTGATGACAACGCCCTGCTACCAACTCGCTAATGTTAGCACGAAAATAGACCACAGAATAAGGGAATAACAGGGAAAATAGGTGATAACTGAAGGAGGGGAGGTGGAAGTGATATTTGGCATGGCCCAGGGGCAAAAAAAAAAAAAAAAAAAATGTGGGTGTTTTAAATGTTTTTTTTTTTTCCCTTACTCTTAAGAGTCTCCCCGCAGTTCCCGGGTTAAGACTGTAGGTGATAAATTTATCATTGGACAGACAATGTAATGTAACAGACAGTACTAATACTCGCCTTGCTTTTAGGCCAATAGAAATAAAACTAGTGCTAATAGGCTACTGTATATATTTAATTGTAATAATTGTAATAGAGATAAAGATGAAAAAAAAGTTTGGATCCATCTAGTCACTTCTAGTGTCAGTAGTTTACAGAAGTTCACACTAACAACATAACACTCAATTTTCTAGGAATGATAAAAACAGACAGAGAACACAAGGTGGGCTATAGGTGGGCGTCTTTGCCGACGCTACGTCTTAAAATGGGAACAGGCAGGATCATAACAAAATACTGTACACACAATCTTGAGGGTTCCTACGTGAAGACATCGAGCCTGAGCTTTCCCTCATTCTCCACCAGATATGTCATGTCTGCCAAGGTGCGCTCAACCATGGACTCCTCACAACGCTCGTGCATCTGTAATCAGAAGATATTAAAATGTAAAACTTGCAAACTAAACAAACCAAAATTGGGACAAGGACAATATAAAGTCAAATTAAATTATCAAAATCGCTATGTGGAAACAACGTTTACTAAAATGAAAATTATTAAATAAAAGAACACAATCCACCACATAGGGTGTACATTACTACATGAGCAAGTTAATCTGTTTCCCAAGCAAACTAATCGCACATATAACAACGCACTATCGTCACGTTAAAGGAAGTAGTCAAGTTTGGGAAGTCCGGGACGTTCTGGCAAATTTTACTAAACTCTGCATGAATAAAGAAACTATATGTTAAATGTCAAAATATTATTTAAAATCAAATTTGCAACATGACAAGACATTAAAATAGTACAAAATACAAATATTGATAAGATATCTATACTATTACAAAATAATATATAAAATACAGTACAGCACTCACTAACGATAGTGCTATCGGGTAGGTACCTGTAAGCATAGCATGCCTCAAGTGACCCCTATCAATAACTACCCTACAAATAACCTACATTTATAGCACAAATAAACTAAGGAAATCGCAAAAGTAAGCAATTGATACTATCGACAATGAATACATATAATATAAAGACAAATAATTACAAAATATGAAGTAACAACAGATTTAAACAAAGAGTACTCTTTTAACAAGAACAATAAATTTAAAAATCATCAATATTAATATTAATAATAATAATAATAGAAAAGAAAAAGATAAACAATAAATACAGACAAAAAGTAAGCAGAGGTTATACAAGAAACTTCAAGTTAAAAATGCTTGATTAAAATTATTGATGTCAAATTTTAGAATACAGTCACAATAATTGACCCTAAAAAGATTAAATTTATGGAACAATTTACTTGCCTCAAAACCTCTGTCCACTAAGAGTCTGTATAGTAACCTAGCTCTAGCCCAAAAGTCATCTACTTTAGTGCAGATTTTACAAAATCTTATTAATTGGGAATAAAAACAATTATAAGTTATTTTACTATCGATATTACTACTAGGGAAAGGAAAGTTTATTACGTTAAAATTAAAATCATCAACTTTGTGATATACTTTAAGTATGCACTGTTCATTAACAATCTCTATATTTATATCAAGAAAATTTTCAACTTTATAATTTACGTTACATTGTGTGAGGGGAATAGAATTAGGGTAAATAAGTTTAGCAACTTGATTAAAATTTAACAAATTGCAAACAAGAATATCATCAATATATCTACTATTATTACTTAACAGTTTAGCAAGTGCTAATTTTTCTGGAATTTTATTTTTCTTGCTACTGTCAACTAAGTCTTTTATATATTTAAATTCTAAAGCAAGCAAGAATAAGTCTGCAATTAAAGGGCTAGCATTTCCACCCATAGGAATTCCTAATATTTGTTTGAAAATGTACGGCCCGAATCTAACATAAGTATTGAAAAGGAGGAATTTAAGGGCATCTTTAAGTTTAGTTCTATCAAAATATACAGAACTAGTGGGAGTAGAGCTAAGTGATGCATTATTAAAATATGTATAAACATTTATGAAATAATTACAGACTGTATACAGACTGTATAGACATTATAGACTGTCAAGTACAGTAAAATTAAATACCGGTATATCAGAAGAGTGATGAAACAAACACTAGATTTTAACCAAATTACCATTGGGTGATTAATTCATTTCTGTTCGTTAAAAATTCTTCAAGGTCGCTGGTTGTGTAAACTGAAATATGTTATTTAAAAATTCTTCAGGTCGCTGGTTGTGTAAACTAAAATATGTGTATACAGTACTGTACATACATACACTTGATCCATAAGAAGTATGGTTTCTGTCTAATGTCCTAATGGCAGCAATCCAGGCAGCCTTGTTCTGTGTTGCCTCATTTGTAACAATTTTCAATTTGAGATAAAATTGTAGAACCTGATCCTGGGACTTTCTAGGTCTATCCCTCGACGCAGACCCCATGTTCACAGACTCGCAACTCTTCACCCAATTTTGATTATTCATCCTCTCCATATGCCCAAACCAACTAAGCTTTTTAGTTTGCATATCTTCGCTGTTACTTGTAATACCCAACCATTAGCTTATCTTCCACATTAACCCTGCATATCCATCTTGCCATTAATTTCCATTCTATTAACATCTTCCACTTTAATCAGCCACATTTCTTAAGCACCTATCCCTTCAAGCAAGTTTGCTTTCATGGTTTAATGTAAATGAGATACCGGTAACAGTGCTCTGAACTTCTCCCAGCTGTATCTAACTCTTAAGAAACAGTGCTAGCTTCAGTCCCACCTTCAGCAACAATAGGATCACTTTAGTAACAACACTTGTTTATATGCTCCCCGAGTCACACTGCCATTATTGATCCTTATGGGTAGATAATGGGCGATTGGGCTGAATCATCCAGATCCAGCAGTTTTTAGTGTATTTTGTGATTTTCGTGCATTCATATCTTTACAATTAAATGGCCTAACCTAGGTTAGACATATATCCAAATACAACACTCGCTGCTACTTTGCGAATGGTGAAGACTAAAACTCCCTACACTAAGTGGTTCAGTTTTGATGGTGAAAATAATGGGTAAGTTTTGCCTTGTCCTGGCATAATCGCGGAGTTTCAGGAAGTTTGTAATTTTGTCATTCATATCTCTGCAAATAAATGACCTAACCCAGGTTAGATATATAAATATATCAGGAGGCAGAACTCACGGTTATCTTGCAAATGATAGAGACTAAAACTCTTTACAAAAAGTGGTGAATATGGAAGTAAAGAAGTCATTCATAATACAGTAGTGTACTAATCCCAACATTGGCAACATGGAGTGAAACATGGACATTGTTGAAGAGACACAAGAGTGAGATGGGTGGTAAATGAGTTGCTTGAGAAGTGCTTGTGAAGTAACATGGAGAAATAGACAGACTAAGGAGGAAGTGCGAGAGCATTGTGGTGTGGATTTGGACGTGCTGGAGAGAGTGAAAAGGAACACCTTGAGGTGGTTCGATCATGTGGAGCATAAGGCAAATCAGAGAATGAGTAAAAGAGAGAGAGAGAGGAAGACCGAGAGTGGAGTGAAGTGGAAGGATAGAGTTGAGGGCAATAGGAGTGAAAGGGATGTTGGGTGGGAGGAGAGATGCCAACTTGACAGAGGTGAATGGAGGAAACCCCCTCGGGGATTAGGGCGTCCGGCAATAGATATACTGTATATAGATGAGCAAGGTTGTCAGCAAACTACTGATTTTGATAAACATTTTATGAGGAAAATTTGCAATATATTTGCTTCATCTTACCCCTCTGTACTCCATTGATGAGGGTGGGTGTTTGAAGTCCGGTCCAAAGTTGACGGAGACAGTAATGTTTCGGTAGAGCGACACACCTGGGTAGTATGTCCCTCCGTAGATGTCTGTGTACGCCTCGCCGCACTTCTTACCATTTCTGTCGCACATTAGAAATAAATAAATTACACTTGATAGAGGGGGTGGGAAGCTTGTTTATAATAATGAAGGAAGGTATGCTCCCAATTATACCGTATTATAGCATGTAGATCATTTTAATAATAAAAATTTTACTGGTTTCAGTGACGACATGCTAAGTGTTTTTCATTGAGTACAAAATATAAATTGTACCGTGACATGAAGCTGATAACTTACGGCATTATTGGCAATTGAATGAAGGAAATACTCTATTTACATTGTTAAGTTTCAGGGGCATTTTGAGGCCATATTAGGGTAGGCCTATATTTGTTTAACTACTGTAAACATACAATCAACACTTGCTATACACATTCTTGAGCAAATTATGTCGAGTATTGAATCGTAATTGCATAAATACCCAACCATTCAAACTTACTTGAAAAACATGATTTTGCTGCCTGGAAGTGGCTTGAGATTCTTTAGTGCCTCAGGAACGTCATCTTTGTCCTCGTAATAAAGATGGGAGCGGAACTTAACTAACGGCTGAAAGATAGACAATTATTTATTAAAATATTGCACAAAATTATATTACAATGCACACTACAATACAAATCTGCATCTATATGAATCTTTGAATTTAAACTTCAATGTCAAATTCTGAAGTATTTGGGATATTACTAGCACAGCAACTCTGTATTATCTCATTTGGGTTTGATACAGATTAAAAATTAATGTATAATTACTTTCAGAATTGCGTAGTTAAATATACACTACAGGTATGTAGAAAGAAGTTTGTTCAATAGGCATAGGAGCTAGGCTAGAATTGGAGTGTACAGTATTAAACATTTATGCGATATGACCTGGCCAGGCCTCGAAACCAACCCAGAGTTCAGCACTAAACCAACTAAACCATCGAGGGAGCTTAAAAGTGAAAGCTTCATTTGGGATCTAGATCCAATCCAATAACACCCGCTCTGACTCCTGGTCACGTAGACTGGTGCCACACACACAGAAACCCACATTATATACATAATTTAAAGTCCAAGAGCTCCACACGAAGTGCAGTTCCAGTCTCCGTGTGGGGAATGGAAGCTTTGAACATGCCAACAGTATATGCAGACAATGTAGACTAGTCCTGTTGGCAGAAAATGTGGAACAACTTCAGAAAGTGGTTACTGACAGTGACTTTGATAGGGTGTGTAAAAGGAGGATTTAGTTTTTATAAAATTAGTTTAACCAGACTACTGAGTTCCACAAAAGAACTCTCATAGGGCTGGCCCGAAGGATTAGAGCAAGATGGACAACTAACTAATCAAGTCAAGACATATAGGGAAGGGCAGGAGATGAACAAATCTAGGAAGGTGAAGACACGCAGACATTTCTCGTCATTTTATCAGTTCAGCCGGACCACATGAGCTCCACATCAGAACTCTTATAGGGCAGGGCCGAAGGATGAGGCAATAACTGCTACACTGCAGCACCAACCAAGAAGCGATCAAGGGCGAAGAATGAGAGATCAGAACATCGAGGGGAATCAAGCCAGCTCGGCCGCATCAACGACCGAAGAGACAAATCAGGCCAGGAGTCTACAACCTAGACAGGCCAGGGAGGTATGTGATATAGGCTGCCCGAGGACAACTGAATGGGACAGAATAAGAACAGATGGGGAAAAATATAGAAAGAGGAATGAAAAACTACGCAAAATTAGTCAAGCCGACGTCAAAAGCTCAAGGGGTTAGGGAGAAAAAGGGAAAAATCCCAAACCCTCCCCCATTAAGCCCCAGTCGCCGGCCCCAAAGCCCCTTAACCGCGGCAAAGGGCGTAGTAGTAGGGGGGTGTAAAAGGAGGAAGTTAAAGGTAAATGGGGAATATAAGGATATGGTGGTTGAGAGAAGAATGCATGAAACTATCGACTTTAAGACAAAATATAGACTACAAGAGAAAATTGTACAATCAAATTGAGGAATGAGGAATTGAGAGGTTGAAAGTTTCAAGTACTGTATTTGGGAGCCCAACTCTAAAATCTCCAGATAATGCCTCAAGAACTATAAAACAGAGGCCTAGTGGACTCTAACTTGAACTGCAAACTCCTCACTCAGCATACTTTTCACCCTCACTCTCATTCACGAGTCCAAGTAGATCTTCATTATCACACGCACTAGCCACTTCGGAGGGGGCAAGTATTGGATTTTCATTACTAAGCTGCTCTCTATTCCACTCAAACTAAATGTTGAGCAATCATTCATAGTATACCTTCCAAGTTCTGATTTGTTTTGTTAACGTAAACAATTGTCCCATTATCATTCCTGATACACTGTTCTCCTATAACATCTCTGCTGTAATGTTTGACTCGCCTAGCTAAGTTGATCCCATTTGGGATTTTCTGCATTACTAACTTGGTCTATTACCATGTACAGTACTGTATAATTTTCTTTGCCTTGTATACATGTACAATGTTTTTTTTTTTTTTTTTTTTTTGCAAATCGCTTAGCCGCCAGATATTCCTCCTTGCTGCCTTCTTTTTTCCATGCTTTGAGACATCTTTTCTCCTTTACTGCATTATCAACCTCCTCATTCCACCATCAGGAAGTCTTATGCCTGGGGGGGACCCTTAGTTTTACCACAGACTTTGTCAGTGGCAGCAAAAAGGCCATGTTCAAGGAAGTTCCATTGGCTGGCAATGTACAGTTTGCCGCACATATTCTATTCTGTTGGGTCTGTGATTTAGCAAAGCTGCACCCACCTCCCTCGCTCCACCTCCTTCCCTTCCACTATTGGTAGGAGCTGAAATAAGGGAGGGGGGTTGAGGAGGTGCGTGCGGCGTTGCCAAGTTACGATTTGCTGGGATGGTTGAGAAATGGAATATGTGCGGAAAACTGTACATCATTTGGCCTAGCGCCCCTATTTCTAAAAATGTCCTCCAGTTTGCTGCAAAACCTATCCTTAGATTCAGATTAATTCAACAACCATACTTTTCTTTTTGGCATGTACAGTAAAACCCCTCCCAACCGGACTAATTGGGGGGGGAAACCCTGTCCGGAAGTGCCAAAATTCCGGATCTGGCGAGGTCCGGATAGGTCCCACACAAACCCTTATGAACCGCACAATTCCGGATGTCAGAGATAATTATGTCCGGTTCTCTAATTCGGACTACTCTGGATGACAGATATAATGAGGTCCGGATTGCTAACTTTGTACTGTCCAGTACCTTCCTAATCTAAATAAACTGGATCTGAAAAAAGAAATTAGTGTAATGTACATAAAATAAGAACCTATCTCTTTCTTACTGACCTGTATTGTAAGTGGAGTGGACAGTGAAGGTGGAGTGGAGTGGGTGGTAGTGGAGGTGCCATACAAAAACAATGATTGCAACTGTAGCACATTTTTCATGTACTGAACATATTAGAACACTGAACACTTTTTGCCACTTAAAACCAGAACTGAACTTTTTATTTTCTTACCACAGATATTGAGGCATAACTTAGCCTAATCAACTTTTAACCCCTTCAGCACCATGACGTAATTTTACCTTTATTCAGGGTAAAGTTAGACGATATTATGCAGTTTCAGAAGGACCTAATGTTATTCAGAGGGTTTATTGAGATCGTATTTACCCATTTCAGTCATAAAGGTAGATTATAAGGTAAAGAAAATCGTCTAATGTTAACCAGAATATTCTATGTTGAAAATTACGTATTGGTGGTGAAGGGGTTAACAACCTTCTCACAAGCCTCACCAGCCTTCTCTCCACTCTCCGCTTCCTTGGAAGTCATAACAACATCACTATCCATCTTGGTGGGGCAGGCGAGTAGAAATAATAGCACAAACACGGGGATAATATCCAGATGAAGCACGACACTTGGGGCGGACCACCTGACTAGACGTAAACAATACTTTTGGCGCGAATGGAAACTAACCCACAATGCTGTTCGGTCTTTGGTCCGGTGTTTTTTTCTCTGCCATCCGGCCTTGTCCGGATGGCTGGGATATATGGCCGAATATAAAGGTTGTTGTTGACCGAATAAAGCCTCATAAACTCCCCAGACATCCGGACTTGTCTGGATGTCTGAGACATGTGTCCGAACCCGAATGTGCCTGTCCGGATGTCTTGGGATTCCGGATTGGAGGGGGCCGGATGGGCGGGACTTTACTGTATATCTTCTTGCATACAGGATATCGCCTTAAGCTCAAGTCACAGACTAGGAGTTTATGTTGGGATATACATTCGTCGCTCGGGATGACCTTTACGTCCCTAACAAACTTCCAGGCTTCCCTGTTCAACAAGTACTGCTATTGAAAAGACCTTTATTATTCAGCTCCACATGAATATACTGTACCACCAAAATTGCCTACCTTGTCTTTGTACGTGGGAGGGAACTGTGAAACGGGGTTCTTCTCGGGCAGGTCGATCATAATGCCCAACACATCCCCCTCGCTAAACCCTTTGTCGGCGTAGTGCTTCCCTCGAGACTCATGGAACACTGTGCCTTTTCTGATGAAATAAGAAACAGTTGAAGGAATATAATCTATTTTATATAGAAAAAGCACAAAAAAAAAAAAAAAAAAAATTTAGAAAAAAAGGGAAAACAAATCATATGGAAATTCACCCACATACATTTGATTACCTTAAAATTTTCTCTGACTGTTTGAAATAGCAATGACTCAGCACAAGCTATAAAAACTTCCACCCCCTAGTTAAGTTATTATGAAGGGTCCGGGTAAAGCTTAAGGTGCATCCACACTGGCAACAAAACATGTTTGCAACACAAAATACAACATAGTAGGCAACAACATATTAAGTTGTTAATGATACAGCGGCAGACATGTTGGTACTAATGTGTAGTACCATGTCTGCAACACTGTATCATTAATAACTTAACCCACCACTGGACTCCAGCGAAGCATGTGATGCGTCGGCAATATGTGTAACGCTAAACCCCAGTGCCGCATAGGGTGCGATGCGATTAATTACTCCGGTCCTATGGCATCTAGAGGGCTCAGATTTGTATGGGAACTACGTAAGTTGATGGTTGAAAACCCTCAAAGTCCAGGCGTGTGCGCGGGAGCACGCAAAAACCTGTTTTTGCATGTTTTTGCCTACCCATTTCCCCATGTTAATTCCGACTTTCGGGCGCCCCGTAGGACCCCTTAATGATCTAAGGCAGTGGTTCCCAACCTGTGGTACACGTACCACTAGTGGTACGCAAGGGCCTTCCAGGTGGTACGCGAGCATTTTCGGGGTGATGTGCGATTTTTAATTGTCCATTGTTTCATACACAGATTCGCCCTTTCCGCTAAGGTGCTCCCTCCGAAGTTGTTATCATGCTTGAACCGAGTTATCAAAATCGTAAATTTCGTCAAAACATCTGCCCTGAATACTCGGCTGTTCAAACTGCTCTGTGAAGATTTCGGCTCTAACCACATCTGTCTCCTGTACCACACTGAGGTTCGCTGGCTCTCCCGCGGGAATACAACGAGACGTCTCTTTGAACTGAGGGATGAACTCCTCGCATTCTTCATGGAAAAAGAACACGATTTTCAAAAAGATCTGGAGGACGAGGAGTTTATCTTAAGGTTGGCCTACCTGTCAGACATTTTTGGGTTCCTCAACCACTTAAACCTGTCATTCCAAGGGCCCAACTGCTCTGTCTCAGACTTCATCTCGAAGCTAGGAACATTTGTCCGGAAGTTGGACCTCTGGATCAAGAATGTGGAAAGTAAACGCTACGGAATGTTCGAACTCCTGACTACCCTTGAGACCGAGCCCAATGATGAATTTTCCCAAGAAATCGTCCATCATCTCTCACTGCTCAAGACTGAGTTGATGCATTACTTCCCTGACGTGACATGTTGTGCCTACATTGCCCATCCGTTCTCCGTTGATCCAGCCGATCTGCCTGTCGGGACCGGGGAACAAGAGGAGCTCATAGATATCCAGGCTGATGAGGCAGCAAAGATGAAGCACAAGGAATGCTCTCCTATGAACTTCTGGGTAAGCATGGCCTCCTCGTACCCCACACTAGCTCGTCACGCTGTTCCCCAGCTACTGATTTTCCCCTCTACGTGGGAGTGCGAGCAGGGGTTCTCAGCCATGATGACCATTAAGTCAAAGAGCCGGTACCGTCTTGTTGCGCCCGGGCATGATTTCCGATGTGCTGTGAGCAAAGTTATGCCCCGCATCGACCAGCTGGTGGAGAAGAAACAGATACAGCCCTCGCATTAAATTGTGTACTTTGTTTTTAGTTAATTTGTGTGTTCTACCTGTGAATTAATTGATATCTTATCAAATTAAGTTTTTCTTGAACCAGGTGGTACGAGGCGACTGTATGGGACCTCCAGGTGGTACTCAATCAGAAAAAGGTTGGGAACCACTGATCTAAGGGATCGTTATTTTGTGGTTTTTCTTTCATTTCTAACCCATTCCAGGTGTTTTCTAGATTTTTGTTTTTGTTTTTGTCAACCTGCTGGTCCTGGAGTGTACATTTATATTATATTGCCTGGGGCTCAGTGGGTTAATACGTTGTTGCCTACTATGTTGTATTGTGTGTTACCAGTGTGGACGCACCTTAAGTCTGTGTCACTGCCTTCATCCCGCTCTATATACCACTTGGCTCTAGCCTGCATGCTTGTCACCCTCCTGTCTAAGTTACTGATTGCAGCAAATATTTTCTTTTTCAGAAGGTTCTCTAATCAAACTGTTAAAGAAAGATACCCAGTTGTTCATGATTACCCCCCCCCCCAATTATTTGACTTAACCCAAGCTGTACCGGCGACGAGAATCTCTCGTCACCCTGAAAGTTACGCGCCAGTACGAACGACGAGAGAGTCTCGTCACTAATTTACAATCAATTTACGGCTGTTTTTCTCTGCTAATAGCGAGTGTTTTTTCACTAAGAGTCTAAGATCAAACATAGGCCTTCTGCTAACTATTGGCAACACTGTTCAAACACAGGGAGGCCCGCTCGCACCCTCTCGAGTCAGTTATTCTGCGAGTGTCACTGTTTTTTCAGATAGGCCTGGTACTGAGAGTGACATAAATTGGAATATAGGCTGGTATAGTATATATGGGTTAAATACTCAATGAATACTGGTAAGTAATGAAATCATAACCATATATGATAACAGTATTTATTGGTGAATTCCTCTTTTCTTTTTCTTTTTTTACCAACAAGCCTATTCATATTTTCATTATTGATCTTCTTAACTGTACCTCTAGTCCTATCCCCTCATATGCTGATGTCTCTTACCTTACACTATGCAACTAGTTTTCCACAATGACCCAACATGCAATCACTCCAAAACTCTCTAGTCCTATCCCCTCATATGCTGATGTCTCTACCTTACACTATGCAACTAGTTTTCCACAATGACCCAACATGCAATCACTCCAAAACTCACGTGATGAGGCCATAGCACGCCTATCTTCTGATCTATCAACTACCTCCGATTGGGGCAAAGAAAACTTGTTACTTTCAATGCTTCCAAAATCCAATTTCTCTTTCAATATACCCGTCACCATCTTGCACATGACTTTCCCTTATTCTTTAACAACACACAAATCAACCCTTCATCTTCTCTCAGTATTCTTGGTGTTTCTTTTTCTCCTGACTTTTCTTGGAAAAATCATATTACCACTCGTGCTAAATCAGCTTCCCAGAAGTTAGATATGCTCAACTGTCTCTGTGGGTTCTTTGCCCCCGTACAGCTTCTTGTTTTGTATAAGGGCACAGTGCACCCATGTATCGAGTATTGTTCATATGTGTGGGAAGATTCCACCCATACCACACTTCTGGAAAGAGTCAAGTCAAAAGCATTTTGCCACATCAACTAACTTCCTCTTACTAGTTCCCTACAATTTCTTTCTACAAACTGCAATGTATCTGTTTCACTCTTCTATCACTATTACAACAATCAGTGATCTTCAGAGCTCTCTCAGTGCATATCCCCTCCCTTACGGCGAGTGGGAAGCACCAGCCTTTCAACACAATCCCACTCCTATTCTGTCCAGCTCTCCAACCTAAGAATTATCCAATTTTCCAAGTCTTTTCTTTTACTCAACAAGTGAACTCTGGTACTCTCTCCCTCAATCAATCTTTCCTTCATCCTATGATTTTTTTAAAACTTTGTGTGTCCAAACATTTTGACTCTAACTTACTGGTACCTTGATTTTGACTCTCTGTCACTCTTTCAACTTTGGGGGGGGGGGGAGACACTTGTTACAGGCAACTTTGCCTTTTGTCTCCTTCATCCCTCCTCCCCAAAAAAACAAATTGTATTCATTTTAACATACTGGTACCTTGATTTTGGCTCTCTGTCACTCTTTCAACTTTGGGGGGAGCCACTTGTTACAGGCAGCTTTGCCTTTTGTCTCCTTCACCCCTCCTCCCCAAAAAACAAATAAAAAACAAATTGTATTAATTTTGCTAAAAGGCCTATTCATATTTTCATTAGGAACCATTACCGATACTAAATATGCCTACATACCCGGTACCATATACTTATGCCCAACATATATTTAATAAATTAATGTGAAGATTATCATTAAATTAATAAAACATGCAAAACTAGGCCTCATCTTTAGGATAATCTGTTGACAATTCGTTAGAAGTTATTGATAAAATAAATACCATGCCGAAAGTTACCTCGGTACATAGCTTCGACTTTTCAACTTTGTATACCAATTTACCTTTAGATTTAGTATATTCAGAGCTTTGCTTTATTATAGATTTGCACTTTGACAGGTTCGTTAGGAATGGTAATTATTTCATAAATGTTTATACATATTTTAATAATGCATCACTTAGCTCTACTCCCACTAGTTCTGTATATTTTGATAGAACTAAACTTAAAGATGCCCTTAAATTCCTCCTTTTCAATACTTATGTTAGATTCGGGCCGTACATTTTCAAACAAATATTAGGAATTCCTATGGGTGGAAATGCTAGCCCTTTAATTGCAGACTTATTCTTGCTTGCTTTATAATTTAAATATATAAAAGACTTAGTTGACAGTAGCAAGAAAAATAAAATTCCAGAAAAATTAGCACTTGCTAAACTGTTAAGTAATAATAGTAGATATATTGATGATATTCTTGTTTGCAATTTGTTAAATTTTAATCAAGTTGCTAAACTTATTTACCCTAATTCTATTCCCCTCACACAATGTAACGTAAATTATAAAGTTGAAAATTTTCTTGATATAAATACACTAACCTCCATTTAACGGATTCCGATTTAACGGATATCGGCAATAACGGTCAAAAAATGTAGGCCGGACAATGGACCCAGCAACGGACATAGTCCGTTGCTATAAAAAAGTTGGAGCAAAGTCCGTTGCTCTATCTATTTATCTCTCTAATGCACCTACCTAAATCCCTTATACATTAACATAACTATGTCTTATTTGGACTTTTTGTAATCTTTGAATCATTTCTAATATGATGGAATTGAAAAATATAATATCCTTCCAGCACATAGATAAATAATAAATAAGATAGTCAACAAAATATTTCAACTCTCCCCTCCGTGCCAGCAGAGACGGAAGATTTACGTTTGATAGATTTTTTTGTTTTGTTTTTTTCCCTCGATATACACACTCTTTCTATTTATCTATCTCTCTAATTCATCTACCTAAATCCCTTATACATTAACATAACTATGTCTTATTTGGACTTTTTGTAATCTTTGAATAATTTCTAATGTGATGGAATTGAAAAATATAATATCCTTCCAGCACATAGATAAATAATAAATGAGATAGTCAACAAAATATTTCAACCCTCCCCTCCGTCTAGGCGCTGAGCTTCCCAGATGGGAGATTTACGTTTGATAGATTTTTTTTTTTTTTTTCCCACGGTATACACAAAATGATGGAGAAATATTATAACATGTTTTTAATTGACATTTGTGTCGTTTTTGCTGATTATGAGTTGGTGGAAAATAAAATCTTTAATTCTATCATATCGGAAATGATTCACAGATTATATAGAGACCAAATAATATACACTTTTAAGTGTGTTCAATAGTTTTGCATTATCAATAGGGTGTAGCACAAGGGATTACCAGGATTTATTTCAGGTACAGTAAAAAAAATTATGCATAACAGTTAAATGTCACGATCCGATCCGGACACCTGTACTCAACACCGGATTTTTCTCAAGGAATTTCCGGATTACATCCGGACTGGACAGTATTTAGAAGCAACGGACATTTAGCAGGAACGGACAGGTGCTTGCACGCATTTGTCCGTTAAATGGAGGGTCGAGTGTATAGAGATTGTTAATGAACAGTGCATACTTAAAGTATATCACAAAGTTGATGATTTTAATTTTAAAGTAATAAACTTTCCTTTCCCTAGTAGTAATATCGATAGTAAAATAACTTATAATTGTTTTTATTCCCAATTAATAAGATTTTGTAAAATCTGCACTAAAGTAGATGACTTTTGGGCTAGAGCTAGGTTACTATACAGACTCTTAGTGGACAGAGGTTTTGAGGCAAGTAAATTGTTCCATAAATTTAATCTTTTTAGGGTCAATTATTGTGACTGTATTCTAAAATTTGACATAAATAATTTTAATCAAGCATTTTTAACTTGAAGTTTCTTGTATAACCTCTGCTTACTTTTTGTCTGTATTTATTGTTTATCTTTTTCTTTTCTATTATTAATATTAATATTGATGATTTTTTAAATTTATTGTTCTTGTTAAAAGAGTACTCTTTGTTTAAATCTGTTGTTACTTCATATTTTGCAATTATTTGTCTTTATATTATATGTATTCATTGTCGATAGTATCAATTGCTTACTTTTGCGATTTCCTTAGTTTATTTGTGCTATAAATGTAGGTTATTTGTAGGGTAGTTATTGATAGGGGTCACTTGAGGCATGCTATGCTTACAGGTACCTACCCGATAGCACTATCGTTAGTGAGTGCTGTACTGTATTTTATATATTATTTTGTAATAGTATAGATATCTTATCAATATTTGTATTTTGTACTATTGTTAATGTCTTGTCATGTTGCAAATTTGATTTTAAATAATATTTTGACATTTAACATGTAGTTTCTTTATTCATGCAGAGTTTAGTAAAATTTGCCAGAACGTCCCGGACTTCCCAAACTTGACTACTTCCTTTAACGTGACGATAGTGCGTTGTTATATGTGCGATTAGTTTGCTTGGGAAACAGATTAACTTGCTCATGTAGTAATGTACACCCTATGTGATTGTGTTCTTTTATTTAATAATTTTCATTTTAGTAAGCGTTGTTTCCACATAGCGATTTTGATAATTTCTATCTATCTATTGCCGGACGCCTTACTCCCCTTACGAGGGTGGCCATACACAGAATGCCCCCAAGCGGACCTATTCCCTGTGAGAGGGACAACCCGAGCCAGTTTAGTGAAGGACTTACAGGATTGACCACTCAATTTAGGATCCGTCCGACTCAGAGGCCCTCTGTGTATCTTGTTAGCACTATTTTTCTACAGTGGTGTTCGGCTAATCCATCCACTAACCTGCCTTACCCTTAGGTAAGCAGTACGGATTTGTATCAGGTTTACTCCCCTAGACAGGTTGCCAACCAAGGCTGACGAGTCCCATCCACCCGGATTTGTATAAGGTTGTCTCCCCTAGATGAGTTGCCGACCAAGGCTAACGAGTCCCATCCACCCGAAATTTAATAATTTGATAATTTAATAATAATTTGATAATAATTTGATAATTTAATTTGACTTTATATTGTCCTTGTCCCAATTTTGGTTTGTTTAGTTTGCAAGTTTTACATTTTAATTTGTCAAAAGGTGTTCTAGTTCTAAGTTCTGAAATTATTACAACTAATACAAAAAATAAACTGAATAAAGAACCATATAACTGTTCCTAAAGTTGTTTTAACATTACCTAGACCGCCAAGAGTATCCAAACTTGTCGTATCCGAGTGGAGCCTGTAGGTTGGCCAGCTGTTGACACCAGCCTATCCTGGTGTGTGACCCCTCTGGTTGGTCCTCTATGGTGCACTCCCAGTACCACGCTCCTCGACTCACTCCTGACATAGGAGGAAAATGGATCAATGTGACGTAGTGGTAGGATCAATAGGATTAGTGGTCAACAGAAAACATACTTGCAAGAAGGTAGATTTGATGATGATGCAGTTTTTAACGCCATACCCTTGATTGACAGGGCTAGGGCGTGCCCTTGTTACAGGGACTTTACAGGACATTTGCCACAAATCGATAGACAGAGTTGCCCAAACTATTGCCATCTGCCAATGGCACGACGTAGGATTGAACTGTTGACCCTTCGGTCAGCAGTCAGATGCGCTACCGACCATGCCACGGCTCGTAGCATTTACAGAAAAGAAAGGCATTGTGGTAGAAAAATTTAATGAATTAGGTTTCCTTTAAACCTTCAGCAGTTTCTTAGACAGTACTATTCGAAAGACCTTATATATCTAAGAAGGCATGGCTCAGCTTGAGTACATCCTGCTACAGTTCTCCCGGTGTCCGAGTCTACATTTGTTCTATAAGAACAGTGTGTTGGTGGCCTGGAGTTGCTATGGGGCAAAACCAGAGCAGAATAAAGGCTCCCAGCAATATAAAAGCAAAGTAGAGATAAATTGGTAAACGCAAAGTATATCGCTAGGAATGTCAAACACATGAGGTCATTGATTTCTATTTGTATTAGTTACTAGTTTCATAATTTTTCTATTGGAAGAAACTAAAAAGTATGACTTCTGTAGACTGGTTCTTATATTATCTGACTGTTTTTTATGATTAATAATTAGTCTAAACATAGTGCAAATGAAATAATGGTGCAATGTTACTTATCATTACCTGTAGGTCCACTGAACCTGCACAAAGTAAAATAGAAAAGCACCATGTTAATGCAAGGAAAGAGTGGAAAAGTTGAGTGCAATTAATATGAAAAATAATCAGTCGGGAAGTGAAGAATAAATTGCAAAACTGTTGTGCTCCAAAACACTATTGGACTACAGCATGGGAAGCAAAGATAGTGAAGATACAAACTGTAAGAAAATTTATAACAATATCTAAGAGTGTAACTAAGGAGAGGAAGAAATATGTTCTGAGTAATAGACATAAATATCATTGAATTACATTTTAGTATTTCTTACCATGTGTAGCCCTAATGAGGCAGTAACCCTTGTCCCCGCTGACAGCAAGGCGGTCGTCAGCAGTACGTAGCTGTGGTGCCCGGTCATGGAGTGCCAGTAACACCGCTCCAGGACTAAGTGCTCGGTACAGCCACCCGGGAATCGGCTTGCCCGCCCAGTCATTGCTATCATCAAACTCTTGCCTGGGGATCATAAATATAATTAAAACAACCGACAGTCTATATGAGAATATAGATTAGACAGGTAAGATATATAGTTTTAACTACTATACAGTACAGTACTACGTAACTCTATGACTTTAAGAGTGAATGAATTGGATGTCTTTGGGTTGCAACCCAAAACAAATCTTGCAGCAACCATCACAGCCCTGCCACATCCAAAAGGAACACAATACCACAGAAACCAACACCCACAACTATGTGGCACACCCAGGAATATTTTCCTATCCCTCCCTCCAGCGCTTTAACTCTTTCATTGCGGGGGTTTTGGCCCTAATTGAGCTTCATTCCCTGCATAAACAAAAGCCAGAATGTAATACAATGATTATATCCGTGAAAGTACAGTAATTGAGCTTTTCAACGACGCCTGAATCATCTCTGTACTATGTCTGGTTGTCTTGCAACGATCTTGCAAAGGTCGGCCAAAATCACTAGAAATGAGCGGTTTCGAGCCGTTTTCGCTATGTGTAACGCGGCAGAAAGGTGTCAGACGGCTATAAGTTACAGGCCATCCTCCAAATTTACGAGTTTGAAATGTGCCCACATTTGCGAGGTCGATTCCACATGTGCAAACCAGCCCGTAGAATTATAAGGGAAATCCGTCATTTCCTCTAAATTTGCGACCCCCTAATCCACATTTGCGGCTGAGGAGGATGAGCGGGGTGGGGGAGAGAGAGGCAGTGAGGCCCAGTAGGGGTGCTTCGCCTCGCCTCGGAAACCAAACGTTAAGCCAATTAGGTCTAAGCCAACAAACACTCCGCCAATAACGACTTCTAAAATAAATTTTCGGCAATAACGGCAAGTCAGAATAGTTACCCACTTTCTAAAATAACATTTGGATTCATGTAAATAACTTATTTTGCGGGAAATAACTAGGCGCACCTTGGAGAGCGTTTGGTTTCCCGCCATCTTGATGACCATGGAGTTGAAGTTGTATTTTTACCACCAAATACAAACTCCAAAATTCAGCCACTTGATCAAGAAGTTATAGCAAATGTGAAGTTGTTGTACTATAAATTCGTCCACAACAAGATGAGGAAGGAAACTGACAAACAAGAAGAAATTAAAGAAATTGCTGAAATTGTAAGCAGTAGCGAGGAGGATACACCCCTCGCCGCCTCCCCTGCTCAAGGTCAACCCTCCACCTCACCACACTTTCCACACCGTTCCAGCTCTCCACATCTCCACCAGCAACCCATGCCATAATGACTGTATGTATAAATGTGTCTCACAACCAATATAAATGTACCAACTAATAAGGAAATTCGGCGGGTGCCGCCCATAAGTAATTATTCCCATAAGCTACGTTGCTTGAAATTTGCGAGGTTGCATGTTGCCCATAATCTCGCAAATTTGGAGGATGGACTGTACGTTAGTGCCGGCCCAGACTTGGTGGGCGACGGATGAAGGGATCCTGCGCTGTCTACAACTGCTTGCTTTTCGCCCAGGATACATAATAAGCAGATTTCGGTGCCCGTCTGGTGAACTGTTCCACACCCAAGCTTTTTCTTTTTACAATGAAAGCCCAGCACACCAATCTTTCGTGAGGATGGAAAGAGAAAGGCCAATTTGTGCTACAAGAGTGAGGCGCAGTGGGGAATATAGAGCACGCTACTATGGCCCCATTGCCTTCATCACTCTCAGTAGAAAAGAAGAAAACAAAAATGTCAATAAAGAAAGTACAGTATAAATTGGCCATGGGAAATGGTGGACACCAACACTCCCTCAGCTTGAGCCAGCCCACCACAATGACTCCAAGAGGTTTGTTGAATTCAATAGTCTTTTGGTAGATATGCTGATTTGTTAAATTTATATAAAGCTATATCTACGTTAGCATGTGTATGTCTTTCACCTGTTAACAGTTCTCTATGTATCATGATCCAAGGATAGAAAAATATAAGATCTCTACTACGAAAGGTCATTATTAGTGTTTTAAATGTTCTGAAAACATAGAGAACAGTCATCAGGATGAGAGCATTAACCCTTCCTGCCCGGGCAGCATTTTAAAATGACACCGCGGCAGATAGGCAGGAGCCCGGGTGTCATTTTAAAATCCGTAAGCTTGAAAGCCTATTAAGCTTGATTTGAAAGCTGTGCGTCCGACGCATGTAAACACCGCACCTCCGACACCGCACCTCCGAAACCAAGAAGGAGACGTCGGATCAATGTTGTTGTTCTATGCTATGACGAAATTAGTGTCTGCAAAGGTCCGATATTGCGAACATTGCATCGAATCTCTCTCCACGGAAATCGTCATCACAACTGAACCAGTTGACCTAGAGAGCTCTACTCAATGCCAGTTTACAGATAAGAAACAGCACTACGTTTAGAGATGCGTGGGAATTCTCTAGCAGTTAAAATAACAAAGATACAGGTAGCCTATTAACCCATGGGATCCGGGAGGCCTCATATGAGGCAAAACATACTTTGGTTAGGAGTCCGGGAGACCTCATATGAGGCAAAACATACTTTGGTTAGGAGTCCGGGGGGCTTCATATGAGGCAAAATCAAAGGGTTTAAATCGCGCGGGCGGATTTTTGTTTGAGCGTGGGCTACCGCAGCGCCACCAAGCACAAACGAACAGGCAGCATCAGTTCTTAGTGCGCATCCAAGATGGATGGAGGTAATCCAAAAAAAATTGCTGTGTCCGAATCGACGCCCGCCGCCGCGTACCGTACGCCTAACAAAAGCAAGGCTAAAACGACCAAGAAAACTGTGCTTAGTCCCGATGGTGTTGCACACACTCTGCAAGAACTAAGCGAATATAGTGAACTGAGTGAACTTGGGAGTGACTTTGACGAAGAACAAGTGGTTAGTGAAGATGAGGGTGAAGTGGCGGATGGATTAGAGTTTCTGGGCTTTATTAGTACCGATGAGGACGATAATGACGAGGATAATGACGATAGTGAATGCGGTACTCGTGAATATAGTGAACTGAGTGAACTTGGGAGTGACTTTGACGATGAAGAAGTGGTTGTTGTTGTTGTTGTTCCCCAAGCTGCCTGGCCGAACAGCCCCAAGGCCCCGAGCAATTCCAAGGCCATAACCGAGCGCCCCCACAGAACCCTCCCTGCCGACCACAATAAAGCCTGGGTGACCGAAGCCACTCCATGGCGGGGAGCTGAGGAGGGTGCGGAAACGCCCGGGAAACCAAAGCCCCACCCAGGGCCCTGTGCCCCTCAGCAATTATGAAGAGAAAGTTGAGGGGCAAGGGAAAAATGTGACACTTTGGCTTCCAATCTTGGTAGATTGGGAGGTCAATCCACGGAAAAGACGCCGTCACTTGAGATCTAGAAAATATATAAGTTAAAGGAACAGTCAGAGTAAGCTATGGGTATGGCAGAGATTGCTCAGTTCTCACTCTGATAGACCAGCCCATCACCACATGACTAGAACCCAATCCTCTCAGCATCAGCTAGGAAAGGCCCTAGAAAGCCGCCTTTGGCGGGGGGATAGCTCCCCTATTTCAACCCCTTTCGGGGTCGGGCACCCGCCTTGAAGAAGTGGTTAGTGAAGATGCGGTACCGTACGCTCGCCTAGCCTAGCCTAGCAAGTGAAAGTGACACACAAATGTATAACAAGTAATAATAACTCAATAATAACAGTGAGTGACAATAATTCATAACAAGAAGAGTAATAAGAGTGAAAGTGACACAATAATATCCAATAACAGTGAAAGTGCCGAAAATATGTTATAAAAAGTTTCACATAACTCAATAATGGTTGTAAAATAAATAAATGACACAATAACTATGACATTATCACCATAGAAACATAATATCGTCTACCGGTACCAAAGCCACCGAAGCAACGAGTGACTTACTGCGTGCTAGCCAGGGCCGCGGCGAAGCGTTCGGACACAGGCGAAAATACGCGGGACATTACCTCCATTCCCATCATCATATCTCGGCAACCACTTGTCGTAGCGATGTCAACTCAATGCCAGTCTACAGACAAAGGTTGGTTCTACACTATGCAATTTAGTTGACTGCTCTAGGTGGTGTCAATCAGTAGATATCGAATTGTGAAGTTAGCCATTTTTCAGGAATACCCCCGGACACGACGATCGCCTCATATGAGAGCCCGCGGATCCGGAGGGTTAAAGACGTTTTTCGGGCCAGATCGCCCGGATCTCAATAGTGTCCTTAGGATGGCGAGCCCGGGCGGGAAGGGTTAAAGCTTACTCAGTCTTTATAAAGCAGGCAAAGAAAAAAAATCACAAAACATTGAATTAAATAGACCTGTACATTTGCAAAAAAAGATATACCTGTACAACAGTGTACGGCTATTACCTAAAGGGTGCATGTGGGTCCGGTTCGGCTAGGATATAGCGGTAGCCATCCTTATTGAACGGATGGTCGACTGGGTATCCGTGTAGCTTGGGTGCCGGCATGTCCCCCCGAGCCTTCTTACTATTGGTGTTAGTCTCTGGCACCTTCCTCTTGGCACCGCGACCCTTGCCAGACTGTTGGTGTTGGGCTGGTGGATTAGGGTTCAAAGTTAGTTACAATAATTTAGGGTTACAGATATTTTAGTTACATTATTTGGGGTTAAGAGTTAGTTATGATAATTGAGGATTAGTTAGTTACAAATACTAGGTGACGGGTTATTTACAAGATTACCAGTTTTGGGGCTGATGACAGAACACAACCAGTAGACCATATTTCAACCAGCATACAGGTACCTCAACCAGTGCCAACCCAACAAGTACTGATATTATGTTAGGTTATGTCATGTTAAATTATGTTATGTAATGTTAGAACTTGAAGTTAACCCTACTTGAGATGTACTGGTTGACTCAACATGAACCATAAGAGCCTTTGAACAAGAGGTACATCTTGGAAAGTAGAAATAGGTTGATTATTTTGGTAAAGAAATGTACATACTAAACATTAATTTAATAGTTCTGTAATTATGTGTGGTTCAATAACTATTATATTACTGGGTTTCATTTTTTTTTTTTTTTTTTTCAAATTCAAATCCTTAATTTTATGACTTAATAGTACAGTATTTCAATCTTATATTTAGTCATTCAAACCAATTTCACAGTATAAAAATTTCTATGCAACAGCCAGAAACAGAATAACATCAAGCAGACACAAATTTTCAGCAAATGGTAAAATAAATAAACAAATGCTATGTACAGAATATAAAGTGTTAAAAATGTACAGTACATGCATTATCATAAATTATCAAATTATTATACATCGGCTTTATTAATTTAGAAGAACATCATTGTGTATACAAATATTTTATCCCTTTGTGATGAAGGGGTTATCAGTTAAAACATGTAGGCTGCAGTGTAAAGTAAGATTGCAGTTATAATTACTGTACTTTCGGATTACTTAGTTCATGGGATAAGAATTAATTTAACAGTTTTATAATGTAATATATTTAATTAAATAAAAATATGAATGTAGCTCATTACCAGTATCTTCCTTAACCCATGAGCCACCGCTTGCTTTGAACTTTCACGCCCCCCCGAATCTAAGATTTTTTGTCAATTTTGGGATGTTCACATATTCATATCTACGCAATGAAATGGCCTAACCTAGGTAAATTGTTTTTCAAATTGTAGCACTCACAGTTGTCTTGAGAATGGTGTATACTAGAACACTCTACATCAAGTATTTCTTGTAAAATTATGTAGGCCTACAGTATATTATTTTTTTTTATTAATCTCACCACCACACCCCCAATGAAATTAATTAAAGTATATATGATCCACCGGGATTCGAACCCGGGTTATCACACACATATTTTTGCCACCTTAACCATTACACCACCAGGAGATGTTTGGGTCTTGGGTCCGACATTGTTGACGTGTTATGGGCGAGTTCGAACGTTTGCCTGGCATAACGACTTCAGCTTGGAAGCAATCGTGCAACCATTGATTATTATTAATTATATTGATAATTGATTAATGTCACCATTGTAACCATTCTTATCTCGCTGCTCACTGCTTGCGTGTATGGATTCAAACGTTTGGAATGTATTGACTGGCTGTTAGTGGCTGTGGTTGACGGCCTGCACGGTGCAAACTCACCATGACCTCAAGTGCAGCCATCCGGGCTCCATGGGTTAAGAATAGGTATAAATTCTAATATGCAGTAGTTCTGCAAATCTTGAAGTAAAATCACAAAACACTGCAAAGCAAATGTAATTAAATATTAGTCTAGTAAATGGTTCTGTATGTACAGTACAGGGTACTGTACTTAAATTTTGAAATATTACATTAATTTAAATTGGGGAGCATAGACCACTTGGAATCTTTTAACTAGCATCCATATCCCTTAATATAAATATCAATATTCTTGTACATATAGTATTGTAGTTGAAATTTAAGTTATCACTAAAGAGTCATAGGGACGATATCAATGTAAAATACAGTACAGTATTTTCTCTTAGTCTTCCCAAAGTTCCCACTACCGTACCCATAAAATTAATAAATACCGATAAGTAAATAAAATAACTTAATGATGCCTTCCTTAGATATATATATAACTTGGATTTAACTTTAAATACATAGCAACATGCCATTTACATGCACATTCAGACACTTTTACTCTCAGGCAAGCATTGCAATAAACACCAAGAGATTTTGACTATTCATAATCATGCCTGTAGGATCAAATTAAGAGGGTTTTGCTAAAGTAAATGCACAAATTCCTATCAACAAGCAGCGAATAATAAATCCTTCAAATGTAAATAATGAAGAGGGTTCCGATACTCCTCCTTAACCCTTCAAACTCGGATGGTACACGTGTGTACCATTATGTTTTGCCCCGAGGAACCCGGGTGGTACAACATTGTACCAGTGGTTGAAAGCCTGTGAGCTTGGTGTGCGAGGCGTCGGTCCGACGCATGTAAACAACAGCCGGCTGGACCGACGCCCCGCATCTCCGGCCACAAGAAGGAGAGCGTCGCTTGTTCGTGTGTGCCTGTATGTTGTTGTTAAGTATCAAAAAGTATTGTAAAGTGGCTGTTGTTGCCGTAAGTTATCTCCACTGAAATCATCATCACAACTCAACCAGTTGACTTAGAGAGCTCTACTTAACGCCATTCTACAGGTAAATAACACAGCTACGCTTGGGGATGCGCGGAAATGCGGGAAGCAGTCAGCATAACAATGATACGGTAGCCTAGCCTAGATGTTTTTCGGCCAAAACACCCGGATTTCGGGGAATATTTATGTAATGCGTAGCCGGGGCTTAAGGGTTAAGTACTTCTCCAATTCCTGTTAACAAACAGCAAATAATAAATCCTTCGAGTGTTTATAATAAAGCCTGCTTAAAATTAAAAGGGTACTGGTAGATACTCATTCTAAAGTAATGTTGCAATTCCTATCGATAACATAGTGTATTAAACTAAATCGTCAACTTTTGATAAATCTGATACGATCCCAGCCCCCAGCCATATAGGTTATCCTCGCATGGTCAATTTCCAAAGCAAGAGAATACATACAAGAGTTGCCTCTGTTGTCAAGTTTTTTATTTTGAGATCGGATCGGAGTACCTGATTCCACGTCATTCTAGGTCTACCCCTACGCGCAGCTCCCCCCACGTTCACAGTCCGGCATTTCTTCACCCAGTTCTGATCATCCATTCTCTCCATGTGTCCAAACCAACCAAGTTGGCTCAAGCGCATCACTTCACTGACACTCCAAATGACCAGACGCATTCTTAATTTCTTGCTCGATACCCCGTCCCTGAGGTTAACCCCACATATCCATCTCGTCATTCTCTTCTCATTCCGTTCAATTCTATTGATATCATCCGCTTTAACCGGCCACGTCTCCGAGGCATAGGTTATCGCACTCCTAACACAAGGTATACACCTTCCCTTTAACCCAGCAAGTGCGGATCTCATCTCAAGATTTTACCGGTGCGCTGCGGATCTCCTCATATAATCCAAGGCCTAAATTTTTGTTTGTTTTAAATCAGCCCTGTATAATTTTTTTTTTTGGGGGGGGGCCCCTTGGCCATGCCAAATATCACTCCTCCACACCCCCTCCTTCCACCCTTCCCCTTCAATTATCACCTATTCTCCGTTATTCCCTTATTCTTAGGTATATTTTCGTGCTAACATTAGCGAGTTGCTAGCAGGGCGTGGTCATCTGTGTTAACAAGCGTGGGAAAGAGCAAAAGAGAGACTACCACGCAACAGTGTCTCTCCAGCCGTTGTGACGGCTGGCTGGCTGGCAGGCTGCCTCAGCCATAAGTTATGTAACTCCCGGCCTCTATCGCCGATTTTGACCATCCAAACGCTGTTTCCACTTGTTTTATTGTTGTAACAGGTTAATACCTTTATAATCAATGTAAAACAGGCGCATATGGATAAGTATTAATGATATTTATGGTACGATGACGATTTGAGTTTAGGAAACAGTCTAAATACCTCTGCACAGGGAGGGGTGGCCATTACCCCACCTACGCAGTACGCAGCGGAGAGGTTAAGGTGAAGTGGGAGTCCTCGAGCATGGCCAGGAGCGGCAACAGCTCCTAAAATTCCCAGCGCCACCTCCGGCGGAAACCGTATCGCCCAAATATAATTGATTCACACTCTCCAGCGTTACAGTGCCGAAGCCAACACTATCAGGCAGGTCATTTAACACAAGTTCTCCCTTGCACACATTCGAAGTCTATGATTCTCGTCAAAGGTCCTCTAGCCCCACTACATCTCTTGTGTACCCAGTTACTACAGACGCAACATTGAATTGAGTTACTTCCTACCCCCTTCCCACATACTGCGCATTGATAGTCGCCGCTCTTTCCATAGTTCCGCGCCCTACTCCACTAATCATGATCTTTGTGTTATATACAGTATGCAAGACCCTTGTTTATCATACCCTAATTCCATCTTTTGAACTTTGCCTCTGTTTCCTGCATACTATCTTTGATAAGAACTAGGTCATCTGCATATAACTCCCATGGGAGTCCTGTCCTAAAGTCCCTTGACAGAGCCTCAACACCTAACAATGTTTTTGTTGAATAAAAATTTAGAATAGTACCGTAATAAAAGCTGGTATCTCTAAGCAGACTCTTGGAACATTATTTCAGGAGTTGCCGAGATTCGGGTTAACCCATCTGATCATTGCAGATTAATGTATGTAAAAAATACAAATGAGTTAAATAATACTGATCATCATGGCCTAAAACTTCTCTAACCCTCTCTCATACTTCACACTGCCCCACCCTCCTAGTTGCTGAGAAGTTAAGGGAAGGTTGAAGAAAGGTTGTCATAATTCAATGCATATTCCTTGTCTCCACTTCCCCTTTTGTATCTATCCAGGTTATCAGACTTGTACCAAGCAAAAACAAATATAAGGAGTGAGTACAGTAACAAAATGCCCTACAAGGCCAAAATAAAATATTAAACTTAAAGAAAATATCAGAAGGTAGTTTAATCATGGGATGCACCGAGTCTATTTAATAAAAATAATTGGAGACTAAATCAACTTGTAACAGTTGAAGCTATGAAAAGTAAATCTTTATCAAACTGGAGGAGAGCTCTATCCTAATTCAAGGTAATCTAGCCATAAATACTGACGATGAACTAAACAAACGAAGCGTGTACTAGGGGGTAATACATAGTAATGCAGGCAAGCTTACCGGACTCCTGACGTTTCCTACCCCCCCATTTCCTCCTCACACCAGCTCTTGTACTAGAAGCACTCACCACCTTAAACCACTTAGCACTCCACTAAATTGATCTAACTGTTGGTCAATACTAACCTTATGGAAAATATAGATTGTACATCTTAAATTCTTGATAAAATTGAAAACAAATAAATGGTACAGTAAGTTCTCCAAGATCCGTTTTTCCAGGAATTTATTGTACTTAGCAAGTTTATCCTAACAATATATCGAGACTCATTTGCACCGTTATCAGCAAATAGATTGAAGGTAGATTGTTTGGTGGCAGAATTCTGAAGTACCTAATGTTTTAAGCTACCAGACCACGATTGCTCGAGTGGCACTACTGTACCTTTATGCACGGGTATACCTTGGTCACATAATGGCCTGAAGGAATTAATTCATAATTAAATGTCTACCTTAAAGTTTTATGTTCACACAATTCTACATAGTACTGAAGTTATTATGCTTTCCATTAGAGTTATGTCTTTTAAGGCCTAGTCCATGTCAGTATGTGTAAGCCT
This sequence comes from Paralithodes platypus, assembly GCA_032716605.1. Classification (NCBI taxonomy): domain Eukaryota; kingdom Metazoa; phylum Arthropoda; class Malacostraca; order Decapoda; family Lithodidae; genus Paralithodes; species Paralithodes platypus. The sequence goes on along the minus strand of CM064483.1, from coordinate 9,197,584 downwards.
TGTTCACCTTATGACTGCACTCCGCCTTTCAGCTATTGGCAAGTACTGTATTTCAACCAAGACCACCCACTAAACTATATGGCAACACACCCACAGACACCAAGAAATATCGAAACAACACCCAGCACACGGTATCACACACAATTATTGTCCTCTCTCCCTCCCTGCCCACACCGAACCAACTTCCGAAAGGACATCCATACTCATATCTCTCGCCGATCCATCCACTCACTCACAGACAACACGCAGCTGCATGCACGACCTCCCGAAATCCATCCTTCCGAATCCTCCCTTCCTCGCGAGGACAGAGTCCACCTGGCCAGGCTGAGATGCGGACACCATCCAGCTCTCCTGAGCTATCAGAAGAGACTGGATGACTCCGTTGTCGATGCCTGCCCGGGATGTAACACAGCACTCCATACCATTAAACACATCATAGAAGACTGCATTTCACACAACCACTTACGCCAACAACACAATCTACACTCAATGAGAGCTCTGTGGGAAAGCCCGATCGTGGCCATGGCCTTCCTCAGGGACTCGGGGCTGTTCGGCCAGGCAGCTTAGGGAACAACAACAACAACAACTGTATTTCACAGTTGACAATTCAAATTACACCAGAGGAAATTATTGTAAAATCATGGAAAACCTTTTCACTTGTATGAGGCAAAGCATTACTATTTCAAGAGAGTGGTAAACTTATGGAATGGATTACCTAGCAAGGTCATCGATTGTTACACCGTCCAAACTTTCAAAATTTGACTAGATAAATATCTATCTTAACCCTTGATTAACTGTGTTTGCAAATTAATAGCTTCCTGCATTCTGTGCTATCATATTGTTCCCTAGCATAGACTAGATAGGTTAGCTACAAACAGCCTCGTAAGGAACAATTGGTCTGTTGTTGCTTGTTTTCCTTTGAACTACTTTGTTGTTGTTGTTCCCTAAGCTGCCTGGCCGAACAGCCCCGATTCCCTGAGGAAGGCCATGGCCACGATCGGGCTTTCCCACAGAGCTCTCATTGAGTGTAGATTGTGTTGTTGGCGTAAGTGGTTGTGTGAAATGCAGTCTTCTATGATGTGTTTAATGGTATGGGGTGCTGTGTTACATCCCGGGCAGGTGTCGACAACGGAGTCATCCAGTCTCTTCTGATAGCTCAGGAGAACTGGATGGTGTCCGCATCTCAGCCTGGCCAGGTGGACTCTGTCCTCGCGAGGAAGGGAGGATTCGGAAGGATGGATTTCGGGAGGTCGTGCTTGCAGCTGCGTGTTGTCTGTGAGTGAGTGGATGGATCGGCGAGAGATATGAGTATGGATGTGCTTCTGGAAGTTGGTTCGGGGTGGGCAGGGAGGGAGAGAGGACAGTAATTGTGTGTGATACCGTGTGCTGGGTGTTGTTTTGATATTTCTTGGTGTCTGTGGGTGTGTTGCCATGTAATTTAGTGGGTGGTCCTGGTTCGTGGAGGCTGCTGCCAGGAATTGAGTGCCTCTCATGTCCAGATGGTCTTTGACTTTGAGGATTTTGGTTTCTTGATGTAGGTGATCTGTGGGTGCAGTAGCTGTGCAGCCTGTAATGATCTTCAGGGCTTTGTTTTGAATAGTCTGTAAGGTCTTATGATGTGTTTCAGCTAGGTTAGAAGCCCAGGCTGGGCTTGCGTATTCCATCACTGATCTTATGTATTGTTTATATACTGTGGTGGTGGTTTCTTTGTTGTGTCCAAATTTTGTGTGAGCAAGTGACCTGAGGGCGTTAAGTCTGGGTGTCAGTTTCTTTTTAATGTTTGTGGTGTGCTGGTTGAATGTCATATGAGTACTACTTTGTACTTTATTTGTATTACTGCACTACAACTTAATCTGCACAAAGTACCATAACGAGTTTTACTCATCATTTCATGGTGCAAAAAAACTTTAGTTTGATGCTTATTCCTCAAGTTGAGTAATATTCCACACTATTACATATTTAAAACCCATTGTAACTGAATGATAACACTCGGGTGTTGTCTGGTTGGTAGGCCCTTGCAATTGGACCTTAGCATGTGGGTTGGTGACAGAAAACATATCTAACCGTAAACCGTAATTATGGTACATCAAGTCTTATGGGAACTTTACTGTAGACTACCATTGCACTAATTCTAATTTGATAGCAGGGTTGTGGAGTAAGTGAACAAAATGTTCGACTCCAGACATTTTACAAGTACAACTCCGACTCCAAACCCATGTGGCATTTATTTATTGTAATTATGTTGTGACTTTCCTCCTTGGTGATTTATTATTTTATTAAGCGTTATTTCCACATAGCGATTTTGATTATTTCCTTTGCGTTTATCTTGTGTCGTCCCAGTTTTGGTTTGTTTATTCTGCAAGTTTTACATTATGAATACACAAGGCCGACACATGATAACATAGATGTAGGCCATTCAATAACATAAGGGCACTACTAAAAGGTATTTTGTTACATTTTCCCTATGTGATAAAAAGTCTGGGAGAACTTAATGTAAATTATCTCCTAGATTAAATATAATGACTAAATGTTTGAAGTACAGTACTGTACTGAACAAAAATACTGTGCATGGTGCTATTTAAATGTATTTAATACTTTAAATTTTAATTTGAAATTTTTGTGTACCAAAAAACAAATACTGTATATAAAGTGACCATTCTCTCCACAACTACACAACTAAAGTACGGTGTAGTAATTTATGTAGGCCATTTACTGCTACTTAGTATAATAGATAATTTGATTTTATTGAACTACAAGGTCAACATTTGCGACTTAGGTGTATATGTTAGTTGTTATTGTATGATCCATGCACGGTGAGCTAGGAGCAATTATTGATATAAATCAGCCAACACCGTGTACAGAAAGTAACACCACTATTTTCAATGCCGTTTGTTATACACCACTCTAAATCAGTAAGAGACCATTCTTAAGAACTGTCTAGTATTAAGACATAAGAAATAGTTTATTATACTGTACTGAATAGAATTAAAGTTTAGTGTCTAATGGCCATAAGGCCATTCTGAAACTGAATATAATGTCTATTGTGCTAGTTAGTATAACATGAGACACAATGAATATGTTAAAAATGGCAAAGCACAACAAAATGCTCTATTTTCCAGATTAACAAGTGAATCATACCAAATATTTAAAATAGCCTAGGTTTATGAGGACAATACTCAAGTAGGCTGTAGAATAAAAGTCTATAATGGTAATAATAGGGAAAATAGGTGTGTGACTGTCTGTACTTGAACACAGCCGCAGCAGCAAACACTGTCCAGTCCATACCTCCATACACTCAACAACCAAACCCGACTCACAAAAAGAGAAATTTTTATACTGAACAACTAGACAGTAATCATTTGCTGAAAATTTCATACTGTGTGAATTTTGTATTGTATCATTAAATTTCTCTAAAAAAAAAATTGTTTTATACTATAATAATATTGCTTTTATAATTATATATTTATGAATGAAAATTCCTACTTTATACACTCATTAATAACAAAAATATACAGTATATATAAAACTTACAATACCTGTACCGTAACCTAAAAGATGATCAGTGAAAAATATGAAATAAAAAAGAACCTGAAAGTTTAATATCAACTATTATAGTACAGTACAGGTACCAGTACTGTACTAGGCATTCTTATAATCAAACAAATCAATAGATACCGCTAGCTTTCAGTGGAATATAAATATATGGAGCTGAAGCTTCTTATTCAAGCTGAAAGTAAATTTACTATCAAGTAACAAACACTTTTAGTTATGTACATTTACATCTGGCATCTGTTAGGAGAGCAGTATATCATTTCACTAAAATTAGTATCTTAAAGCTTCATACTTGGGTTAGTGTCAAAGCAAATACAGCATACCGGTACTGCTCTCCAAATGTCAACAAGAAGTTTATCAAGTTAATCTAGATGTGATAGTGTAGACACAAGATCAGTGACAGAATTTCCACTCATAAATGTAGCCGTACTCTATATGCAAACTACTATATTTCCATTACTGTAGAATTTCTACTCATAAATGTAGCTGTACTCTATATGCTATGTTTCCATTACTGTACATATATTACTATTTCAGAAAGAAAAAATTCAACTCTCCTTAACAATTAACATAATAGTTGGAAAAACCTATCAAGATTTGGTCTTTTGAGCTTTAGCTGAGATAAGCATAGAAGAATTTAGAAGGATGCTTTTACTGTAGTTTTGGTTAAGGTACTAAAGTAATTGCCTAATCTGATGTATTATTATGTTACCTCCGCCAACCGACTTTACTCCTAAACTAAATTAATGAAATCAACAAATACATGTGGCAGTCCAAGGATTCGAACCTAGGATCTTTAATTAAATTAAATAAGTATCTTGAGCAAGGGCAAAAATAAGACCTGACACTTTTAAAAATATTGTAGAGAACACTTGGAGTAGTATAACAGAAATAGCTAAACAGTTATATATTTACACCAAAGGGTTGAATGTAATTATTTAAAGGGTTACCAGCAAGTTTGCCCATCTTTTTGGCCTGCTCATATGAACAGGTGATCCTTAGAATGATATACTGTACAGTACATAATGTAACATTTCTCGTACACAAAAGTAAAAGAATAGCACTCAATCCTCAAGGCATTTTTTTCCCTTTTTAGAGTTTGTTGTTGTTGTTGTTGCTGTTCCCCAGGCTGCCTGGCCGAACAGCCCTAAGGCCCCGAGTAAGACCAAGGCCATAACCGAGCGCCCCCACAGAACCCTCCCTGCCTACCACAATAAAGCCTGGGTGACCGAACCCACTCCATGGCGGGGAGCTGAGGAGGGTGCGGAAACGCCCGGGAAACCAAAGCCCCACCCAGGGCCCTGTGCCTCTCAGCAATTATGAAGAGAAAGTTGAGGGGCAAAGGAAAAATGTGACACTTTGGCTTCCAATCTTGGTAGATTGGGAGGTCAATCCACGGAAGAGACGCCGTCACTTGAGATTTAGAAAATATATAAGTAAAAGGAACAGTCAGATTAAGCTATGGGTATGGCAGAGATCGCTCAGTTCTCACTCTGATAGACTAGCCCATCACCACATGAGTTATTAGAGTTATTATGGACTACTCTTTGTAATGGTGTTTCAAATACAAAATTGTCTCAGGCATTCATGATAAAGGATACATCTTTTTGCATGGCTGATGGTCTGTGGGGAAACAAGTGTACTATAGTATTTACATGGCAAGCCATATCAGTATCTATATATACTGTATTGTACTTTTGTTTAGAATAAATATAAAGACCACTACTTTGATACAAGCATACTTTCCTATATGATTAATGGCATTGTAATAATTCAACCCTTTAGTATAAGCTTCAAGTGTGTATGGTGATTGGCATTACAATGTATATAACGGAGATGAGTGAGCTGGGTGGAGGTGTGAGGGGTGAGGGTTAGTAACAATACGTACAGGAGCCGGTGAGGGGAGAGCGCCACCCACCCGGGGCGTCAACAATAGGTCTGATGAGGGTCAGGTCGGTGGTGATGAGGCCAAAGTAGGGGTGATGCTGTGTGGGTTCACCGCTCACACCAGTCTCCTCCACGGTGAAGTATGTGTCAACTTCCTTCATTAAGACTCGCTGAAGCTGTTCAGTTAAAATACTTTATATTAGGTACATTTTAAAGGGGAAAGGAAAGACAATCCTGTTAATAATATTTGATAATTAACTCTCAAAGAGCTGGGGGGGGATAGCACCGTCGCGCCTGGCAGCTATATTTACCGAAAATGAGCTTCATTCCATGCATAAGCAAGAGCTAGAGCGTAATACAATTATATATCTGTGAAAGGGCAATGATAGAGCTTTCCAATGACACCTGAATCATCCTTGTGCGACATCGGGTTATCTTGCAACGATCGTGCAACCGTCCACCTTCCTATGACTGACTCTTCAAATTACATGTGTCCAGGCATTTTTTTCTAACACGGGAGGATCACATACTTTCGTTAATTTCATTGGGAGGTGTTTGGTGTTGAGAGTGAAAATATTTAATTAATACCTTGACTTTGAGTATTTATCACTCATTCATTCTGAAGAACATTGACTGCAGGCACTGTAACCAGTAACCACACTCTCTGTGGTCTTTAAATTTATATGTAACAGTATGTATGTATACAATCTTACCTTTATATGTAACAGTATGTATGTATACAATCTTACCTTTGTCCAATTTTGTTTACATTAATGACAAAAATGCTGGCCCCATTATACTTTACTTACAGGTCTCAAAATTTGCCATAATTTGAAACCAGGAATTAGTTTATAACAATTGTCCCTTTCAGTATTATGATGTCCTTTTTTCTTCTTGCTAACACTAAACAATTTTATATAGTTAAGGATAGAACTCTCAGCTATCAAAGCGATAAAATCTAACTCCCACAGACCCTTTCTAAGCTTAACAAAAATAAATCAAAATAGCTCAAGCAAAATGCAAGAATGAAGTATAAATGGAGGAATCGGTGTATTTATCTGCAATAAGTGTGGTGTATACCGTGGTGTGCCAGGACTGAGTGGACCGCCTGGCAGCAGTCGTAAGAGCCTCCCAATTTTGTTCCAGGAAGGGTATGACGTCCCGCTGCAGACTGTACATGGGTCCTCCGCCTGTGCCACCGCCGCCCCGAGAGCCATCCTTCCCCCCACCATTGTGCTGCAGGTTGGCCAGTGCTGTGATGCACATGTCTCGCATCTCTGTAGGTTAGTACAATCTTCATTACTACTGTACTAAGGTACTATTGCAAAAATATGAACCTGGAATAAGTACTGTGAAAGAGTGAGACGATGTCATGCTTTCACAGGATTATATATACCGTACTGTATATATATTATTGTCCTTATTTGGTTTGTTTATTTTGCAATTTTTTAAATTATAATATATATACTGTATATACTGTATATATTTCTTAAAGGCAATTTTGTGAGTTTACTATTTTGTAATAATGTGGGTGGATGGGACTCGTTAGCCTTGATCAGCAACTCATCTAGGGGAGACAACCTTATACAAATCCGGGTGGATGGGACTCGTCAGCCTTGGTTGGCAACCTGTCTAGGGGAGTAAACCTGATACAAATCCGTACTGCTTACCTAAGGGTAAGGCAGGTTAGTGGATGGATTAGCCGAACACCACTGTAGAAAAATAGTGCTAACAAGATACACAGAGGGCCTCGGAGTCGACGGATCCTAAATTGAGTGGTCAATCCTGTAAGTCCTTCACTAAACTGGCTCGAGTTGTCCCTCTTACAGGGAATAGGTATGCTTGGGGACATTCTGTGTATGGCCACCCTCGTAAGGGGAGTAAGGCGTCCGGCAATAGATAGATAAATAGAATCTATCTATCTATCTATCTATTGCCTGACGCCGTGATCCCCGAAGGGGTGGCCACGAACGAACCGCCCCCATGCACCTCTGTCCCCAGTCAGTCGACGCCCCTCCCCCCAACCAGCACCGCCTTCGTTCATGTAGTTCCTCACTCCATCCTTCCACCTCATATTCGGTCTACCTCTCCCCCTCTGTCCCTCCACCTCGCTCTCGTACACCCTCTTAGTCATTCTCTCGCTTTCCATACGTTCCATATGGCCGAACCATCTCAAGTTGTTCCTTTTCACACTTTCCAGCACATCTACCTCCACACCACACCTCCTTCTTACTTCCTCATTAGTCTGTCTATCCCTCCATGTAACTCCGCACGCACTCCTTAAGTAATTCATTTCCACTGCTCTCACTCTTGGTCTGAGTCTCTCAACCAACGTCCATGCTTCGCTTCCGTAAGTCAGTGTCGGGATTACCACACTGTCATGCAAGGACTTCTTCACTTCCATACTGACCACCCTATTTCTTGTTACTGCTTTTAGCGTTCCTACAACCCTCTTCCCCTGTTGTACCCTCTCCCGCACCTCTTCATCCATAGTCCCATCTTTACTCAACACACTGCCCAGATACTTAAAAGAGTTGACGATCTCCATAGCCTGACCGTTCAGCTTCACCTCACACTCTGTGACTTCACCCCTTTCGAAGACCATAACCTTGCTCTTCCCCGTATTTACCTTCAAATTCCGTTTTTCGCACACTGTTCCAAACTCATTTACCAGACCCTGCAACTCCCATTCATTATCACTCATCAGAACTGTATCATCCGCAAACAGCAGTATAGGTAGCTTCCACTCAATTCCCTCCCTTTTCAGCGATACACCAACATCCACTGCTCTTGATAGTATTTCTTTCATAACTCCATCCATATATACAGTAAACAACCACGGGGACATCACACACCCCTGTTTCAAACCAACATTCAGGTCAAAGAACTCGCTCTGCTCACTCTCCACACGTACTGCCGCCTTTGCACCCTCATACATGCTCTTCACTGCTTTCAGCAACTTGCCCTCTACTCCGTATATTCTAAGTACTTTCCACAAACCTTCTCTATCCACTCTGTCATAGGCCTTCTCCAAGTCCATAAAGGCAACATACACCTTTTGTTTCTTCTCCAGATACTTCTCCACAACACAATTCAGGGTAAAAATCTGATCTACACATCCTCTTCCCTTCCTAAAACCTCCCTGCTCGTCGCCTACCCATTTCTCTCTACTCACTCTCACTCTCTCAATCACTACCCTACTGTATACCTTCCCTACTACGCTTAGAAGACATATTCCTCGGTGGTTACCACACACTCCTCTTTCCCCTTTGCCCTTATATAGGGGGACTATTATGCCAGTCTTCCAGTCATCGGGTGCACTCCCCTTCTCCCATGCTAGTTTGCACATTTTCCATACCCATTCTATCACTATCTCACCACCATACCTCAACATTTCCCCACACACTCCATCTGTTCCTGGTGCTTTCCCTAATTTCACTCTTTTCATGGCTTCCGACACTTCTGACCTCCTGATCCCCACCTCCTCCTCCACTACTTCTCTTCTTCTCCCTCCCATACCATATCCAGCTATGTTTGCTGGCTCTTCATTCCTTTCATTTAGCAACTCACTGAAGTACTCCCTCCATCTTTCGACTCTCTCTTGCTTCTCGGCTAGCATTCTCCCATTCTTATCTTTCACACCCTTACTGTTTCCCTTGCTACCTTCCCTAACTTTCTTGATTTCTTTCCAGAACAGTTTCTTACTCTCCCTCCATTTTACACTCAGATTCCTTCCAAATTCCTCATCTACTCTTCTCTTACTTTCCTTCACTACTCTCTTCACCACCCTCTTACTCTCCACGTACCTCGCTCGTTTCTGTCTCTCGGAATCTTCATTCCCTCTACTACCCAACCACTCTCTATATGCTTTCTTCTTTTCTTCCACAGCTATTCTTACCTCTTCTGTCCACCATGCTGTACCTTTCACTCCCCTCCCTCTTCTCCTCACTCCACACACCTCCTCACATGCTGCACAGATCTCATCCTTAAACACCTTGCTCATCTCTTCCACTTCCTCCATAACTTCCAGGTCGAACCCACCTAGTCGTCTTTCCACTGCTCTCCTGTACTCCTCCCTGACTTCCTCCTCCTGCAACCTCTCCACCCTCCTCACCATTCCACCCTCCTCTCGCCTCCCTCCCGCTCTCCTCACCCACTTCTTTTGTATCCTAACCTTAGCTACCACTACATAATGATCAGACAGACCCCCTCCAATACCCCTATACACCCTAGCATCCATCACAGATTTCTTCATTCGTTCATCCACACATACATAATCAATCAATGACTTTCGTTCCACCACTGTCTTATCCTTCATCGTCAACATCCGTTTCCACGTGTACCTGTGGATCATTCTGTGTCGGAAGAAGGTGTTGGCTATCCACAGCCTCCTCCCCACACATACGTCCACAAGTGCACTACCATTCCCATTCACCTCTGATGGTACCCCCCACCCTCCCACCACTCCCTCAACTTTCCTATCACCCACCTTACCATTCATATCCCCAATCAGAAATATTCTTTCGTTCTTGTCAAACTTCTCCAGGCACGCCTCCACATTCATCCAGAACTCCTCTTTCTTTCTTTCAAGTATATCCTCTGTCGGGGCATACACGCATACAATCACCCACGTTTGTATTCCTACTTTCATTCTCACCCACACAATCCTTGAACCCACAGACCCATACTCTCTTACACATTCCTTCCATTTGCTACTTACAAACAAACATGCACCTTCTCTCGCTGTTCCTTCACTCACTCCAGCACACACACCCATTCCACACTCCCACTCTCTCACATCTGAACCTTTCCATTTGGTCTCTGTCATTCCACATACATCCAGCCTGGCATTCACTAACACTTCCAGAACCTCTCTCTCTTTTGTGCCATCATTCATGCCACTAACATTCCATGTAGCCATTCTCAGAATGTCCGAAGGCATGTCCTTAGTCAGTCGTGGTTCGTCAACGTTGGTTCCGTCCGCATCCGAGGCTGTTCGTTCGTTTTTCTTTGCTTAGATATTTTTTCCGGGTGGGGGTCGCAAGCCCACCGACCCAACCTCTTTAGTCGCCTCTTACGACACGCAGAAGGCACGTGGGGCATATTCTATTCCCTAACCCCCAGGGGGGGTTAAATAGAATAAATAGAATAATGTTCATTAAAGTGAGCAACACTATTTATTCTCATAAATACAATGCATATCCAACTGTAGTGGTTTATTACAGTCAAATCTCAATAGCATTTGTCCCAGGTTCTTATCTTGGCAACTGTGCACTTGATCAAAAAATATCTATGCCTAGATACAGTATTTACAAAATGGGACGGTGAACAATGACACTTGAGAAACACTTGGTATGTGGATTGGGTCCCCAGTATGTACTGTACTCGAACATTTTGCCTCCTATACAAAAATATTCCATACAATTAAAGATGAAAATGACTGTCATAAAATGCAAGAGGACATAAATAACATGAAATTATGGTCAGAAAAGTGGCTACTGGAATTTCATCCTGAAAAATGTAAGCAGATGAGAATTGGTAGATCGGATGTTGGAGATGCAAGTTATACTTTATGTGGGGAAATGAGAAAGGTTGAAGCAGAGAAAGATATTGGTGTAGTAATTGATAACAAATTAATATTCTCAGATCACTTGGCTGAAAAAAAAAAAAATCTAACCAAATTGTTGGACTAATTAGACGGACATTCCTGACGCTGGACCAAGAGATGTTCAAGTCTCATTATGTGGCATTAGTTAGGCCGCATTTAGAATATGCAAATCAGGTGTGGTGTCCATTCGGCAAGATCCTGTATAGCGGGAGGAACTGTTTTTCAGATGCCTATTTACTAAGAAACATTGAACAATATCTTTAACCTAACCTAACCTAACCTATCCTAGTATATTAGCAGACTATTTATGAATGTAAAATGTAAAAATATATAGCAACATTACCAAATTATTGAGATATATGTACAGGTCCACCCGGTACACAGGATTATACCGTCCATTCCTGATAAAGGATATTGATGCGGTGGAGAATGTACAGCGTAGGGCAACCAAACTGATTCCGGAATTTAGAAACTTGAGTTATGAGGAAAGGCTGAGGAAAATAGATTTACCAACTCTAGCGTACCGAAGGACTAGGGGTGATATGATTGAGACATATAAAATCCTATGTGGTATGTACGACCCAAATGTGTGCGAGGACATCTTCACCCTCAGACAGGATTCAAGAACAAGAGGACACACCAAGAAGATCTACAAACCAAGAACCAGCAACAGAAAAAAAAAAAAAAATCTGTTGCAGAGTAGTGAATTGTTGGAATGATCTACCAGAACATGTGGTTGCCTCAGAATCTGTAATTTTTTTTTAAAAAAGGTTGGATCAAACGTGGCATAACCAAGAAATAAAATTTAATTACAAAGAACACATAAAAAGAGCAAATAACACATCGACCACCACCCCGGTACTGGCTAGTATTTTTAATATAGAGCTGGAGACACAGGCTGAATAAGTCTCTTCCAGATCATCGTCTGTGAGTATCTGTGAGTATAAAAGTACATTTACATGTGATGGAGCAGTTAGGCATGAATGGCACCAGGAAGACAAATCATACTGAAAATAGTAATGGTAGGATTGACAAACTTACAAAAACCTGAAACTCCCAGCTACTTACGAGCTTGTGTCTTCTTGAAAATTTCGGCCCCCGTAGTTGAGCAGGTTTTGCAGGTGAAAGAATAGTTGAGCATAAACGGCACCAGCTTCCCAAGTTGGTAGGTGATGCAGTCCTCATGGAACCAAGACCCACACTGCCAACACATCAGCTCCACAGAGAGGTTACGCAGCTTCCCACTAGAAAGTAGTTATTAAGTTGTAAAGTGTAGTAGATGGGTGGCACCAATCATTCACTCGCTTCTATGCAGATCTGTTCGGTAAACCAGTGCAGCTCTGCATAAAATACCAAGAGCAATTTCCAGTACAGTACTGGAATTTACCTTGGTACCGTACAGGAGATCTGGGACTTGGGAATCTTGTTGGAGACCCCAAATGGGCCTGGGTCTCTGGGTATTTCTCCTGGACGACCTAGATGTGTGTGATTTTGTTTTGTTTTGTTTTTCTGTTGTGTTGTGATGTCCCTGTTCGGGCTCTGTCTCGAGTCGGCGACGGTGGTGGAGCCTGGGACTATCATATATAGGTCTGATAGCTGTATTGCAGCACTACCAAGAGTGGCACTGCTGGGTGATCATGGCTCACACATCACTACTCGAATCTAAGCCTTTAAAAATATATTACGGTAGCAACTAGCAATTGATAGTTTTTTTATATTTCTAGCAGATCTGTCGCTAACATGTGTTCCTTGTCAGGTTAACTCCACGGTAGACAACTGCCTGGAAATTGATCATGCGGGGATTACATTTACAGCTGGGATCATGGTAAACCTGAAACTAGCTGATTATCTATCTATCTATTGCCTGACGCCGTGATCCCCGAAGGGGTGGCCATGAACGAACCGCCCCCATGCACCTCTGTCCCCAGTCAGTTGACGCCCCTCCTCCCAACCAGCACCGCCTTCATCCATATGCTGTACTTCCTCACTCCATCCTTCCACCTCTTTCGGTTTACCTCTCCCTCTCTGATACGGTACTGTACATCAATCATAGGAAAGCTACTAGAGTCAATTATTGCTAGTAAAATTAGAAACCACTTAGATACATTTAATTTAATAAATTCTTCTCAGCATGGATTCACTCAGGGACGTTCTTGCCTTACTAATTTGCTTAGTTTTTTCTCAGAGGTATATGAAGCAGTAGATAATGACAAGTCATATGATATAATATATTTAGATTTCAGTAAAGCTTTCGACAGAGTCCCCCATGAGAGACTGATGAGAAAGGTTGAGGCACATGGAATAGGTGGGGCGTTGTTGGGATGGATTAGGTCATGGCTAATTGGTAGGAAGCAGAGAGTCGGCATAAATGGTACGAAGTCAGAATGGGGAGCAGTCAAAAGTGGTGTCCCCCAGGGATCTGTATTAGGTCCTCTGTTGTTTGTTATATACATAAATGACCTTGATTTAGGTATAACTAGTAGGATAAGTAAATTTGCAGACGATACCAAAATGGGGAGAGCAATTGATTCAGATAGAGATATAGAGTGCCTTCAAAGGGATCTAGATACCTTACACGAATGGTCAGTAAATTGGCAGATGAAGTTTAACATTGACAAATGCAAGGTATTAAAGATAGGGAAGATGCATACAAATGTTAAATATAAACTAGCTAATGTGGAATTAGAAAACTCGAATTGTGAGAAAGATCTAGGTGTGTTTGTTAGCAATGATTTGAAGCCTAGACAACAGTGTATAAGCGTTCGAAACAAGGCAAACAGGATTCTCGGGTTCATCTCAAGGAGTGTGAGTAACAGAACTGCTGATGTTATCTTAAAACTTTACTTGTCATTAGTGAGACCCCATATGGATTATGCTGTTCAATTTTGGTGTCCTTATTACAGAATGGACATAGATTCATTGGAGAGAGTACAACGTAGAATGACAAAAATGATCCATAATATTAGAAATCTTCCGTATAAAGAAAGGTTGAAGAAATTAGGCTTACATTCGTTAGAGAGACGCAGAGTTAGAGGGGATATGATAGAGGTGTTCAAGTGGGTTAGTGGGATTAACAAAGGGGACATGACAAATGTACTAAAGCTCAGTGATAGCGAAAGAACTCGTACCAATGGTTTCAAATTAGATAAATTTTGTTTCAGAAAAGATATAGGCAAATATTGGTTTGGTAACAGAGTTGTAGATGGGTGGAATGGACTACCAAGTGCTATAGTGGGATTAAAAACGATAGGGAGCTTTAAGATAAAATTGGATAAGCATATGGACGAGAAGGGTTGGGTGTGAAGGGGGATCAGCAGGGTTGGGCCAATCAGCGCTCTGCAGACCCCCGTAATCCTGCGTTAATCTCTAACCGTTTTGGTAAGATGATCCTCAGGGTATTAGTGTTTTGAGCCTATAATTGGGCTTTGTAATTGGGGTTGTGTGGGACAGGGATCTGCCTTGCTTAGGCCAATCGGCTTTCTGCAGACTCCCATTTTCTTATGTTCTTATGTTCTTATGTATACTGGTACATGCAATCTCAATTTTGTATTCCAATTTTTCATGAATTTCTATATTTAATACTTTTATTTTCCAATTTATCATGAATTTCTATATTTAATACCAACACTATACAGATTACAGACATACAGTACTGTACACAATTAATCATAGTAAGTACCCGGTACTGTATATACCTGGTAATAACCTCCAAGTAGCCTACTTTATGAGTAAACTGTAAATCTTTTGACTTCGCTTCATTCAAACAGCGTTGTGTGTGTGTAAGTGTGAGAGTCCGAGTGTAGGGGTTGAGACAGTGAAGCACGGGAACGAGGTGGCTTCAGAGATGGGGTCGTTTCGGGCCATGAGTGAGCACCGTGCCTCATGTGAAGGCAAGATGGCAGGTGCTCGTTGTACTCTACGTGCTTCACATGTCTCACTCCCTAGACTGGAACAAGACCTCACGGGCTTCACTGTTCATTGTAAAGCGGTGAATGTTAAGGCTCTCAGCCTATGCCCGAGAGGAAGTAAATTGGAATATAGAAGAAAAAAAAAAAAAAAAAAAAAAAACGGTCAGTACACATACAGTATATGGTATAGTTAATATATGATCGCTTGGGGTCTGAGATTCAGCTAGCCAACATAAACTAGGCCAATCTCAATTTTTTTTAAATACGTTAAACATGTAGCATGTACTGCAAAGGATTACTGCCAAACTTATGCATACAGAATATAGCACTATAGGTAGGGCCAGCGAACTTTACAATAATCTTGACCCCTTAACTTCTTATAACTCAAAATTAATGAAAGCAATCGGGCTGATGTTTCTATCATCTGGGAAGGGTCCACCAGGATATAGGTGTGGATATTTACAGCTAGTTTGCTCTAGGCCCTTTTGAGTTACAGAGAGGTCAGAGATCAAGATTATTGTCAAGTTCGTTGGCGCTACTTATAATTGTCTTACCAATATCCACAAGATGACAGGCCTCCTTTCTCACCGGCATCAACAACCCCCGACTCCATAATCTCGTTATCGTCTGAATCATAATCCATCTTGGCACCTGAAATATAAGTTCATTATTGTAAGTGTACAGTACCACTAATCATTATTATTATGGGGGAGCAATATTATATAATCATTTAGAAAAAGGCTCGCCGCCTTATTATAAATAATTGATTAGGGACACTGCAGATCTATGGAATCCTTATACTGTACTCAATACTCATGTATAATCCACTGTGGGAGAATAATTTTGATCACATTCATAAAACCCAAAATTACTAGAAAATCACTCCCGGAGCTCCCTCGGACATCCTCGCTGTTTACAAATGTCTTCATTATGGAGTACAGTATAATCGATCTTTACTCCGTGCTGGCAAAATAGATAATTATTTCAATAAGTCATGGGGGGGTGAGGTGGGCAAAGCCTCCCCTCAACCTTATATCCCATGTTGGAATTATAACGAAGACCATGAAAACCCTCATTTCTCATAATCTGGTGGAATAAACATGGAAAATAAGGTTATGAACCTTTTCCCTATAATTACCCCTAACTGGCCTAAGCTAAGTAGCTTACCCTCGTAAATCATTACACCTAGAAAATAAATGGAACAGACTCCCAGAAAATGAAGTTGCCACTTGCCAGTAGGCCTACTAGCCTCTACAGTAGGGTCCCCATTTATAAATGCGTGTTCGATTTGTGCGTTTCGCGATCTGTACGAGCTACCAAAAATACAGTATATTAATACCAGAAACCAATAAGTAAGAATATAGATAGGCTAGATGAACGGAAATAATTTTAATAACCAAATCGAGTTGGAGCCACCGCTAGAATTATACCACATAATGGATTGAGGGTCCAAGATGGGTGAGCCTGGTACGACCTAAGTCTATTTGGGATGGATGTAGATTCCGGGCGTACAGTCGTCATGTTTACATAGGGCGATCGCCGCGGTTAACTTAGCGTCTATTTTGACGGCGATTTTTTTTCGGTTATTTGCCCCCTGCTGGCAATATATATGATGATGACAATATGTCATGGGGTGGGCAAAGCCCCCCTCCCCCTCAACATATTATTGTATCCAAAGGCAGTCAAAATAGACGGGAACATGATGGCAAAGGTCCGATGCCACTACACGTAGTGTTGTTGTTGTTGTTGTTCCAAAGCTGCCTGGCCGAACAGCCCCAAGGCCATAACCGAGCGCCCCCACAGAACCCTCCCTGCCGACCACAATAAAGCCTGGATGACCGAAGCCACTCCATGGCGGGGAGCTGAGGAGGGTGCGGAAACGCCTGGGAAACCAAAGACCCACCCAGGGCCCTGTGCCCCTCAGCAATTATGAAGGGAAAGTTGAGGGGCAAAGGAAAAATGTGACGCTTTGGCTTCCAATCTTGGTAGATTGGGAGGTCAATCCACGGAAGAGACGCCGTCACTTGAGATCTAGAAAATATATAAGTAAAAGGAACAGTCAGACTAAGCTATGGATATGGCAGAGATCGCTCAGTTCTCACTCTGATAGACCAGCCCATCACCACATGACTAGAGCCCAATCCTCTCAGCATCAGCTAGGAAAGGCCCTAGAAAGCCGCCTTTGGCGGGGGGATAGCTCCCCTATTTCAACCCCATTCGGGGTTGAGCACCCGCCTACATGTAGTGTAACCAAGGCTGGCGGTACGCCCGCACTTAACATTCTTGCCATCTATTTCCCATTGAAACCTATGTTAAACACTGCCCACGTTTACGCGGAAGGGGGCCGGTACGACCTAGGCACGAATACCGGGAGTGCACTGTACTGTATATCGTAAATATAGGCCTAACTAATTCTGTCGGAATCGAAGGCTAGAAATTCACAAATAACTACACTAGCCCTTAGCCCTTAGGGCATTTTCGCATCCTGTGGGTTAATACATGTACAGTTGGTCAAAGTTCCAGCTGACCCACCCTCGCTCTGGGGCTCGCAGAATTATCTGGCAATACTGGTGTAGGAAGGTGTGTCTTACAAAGATTGGGATTGGTAGATCTGATTTCGGCTATATCATTGTTAGAATATATACTAAACAAGGGAAAGTAAGCCTATCTCAAATAAAAATGCATACATCGCTATGTATGATCCCGAACATTCACCTAAAGTTCGTAGATTTGCTTAAATATTCAAGTTATTATATCCACGGATTGGCAACGCATAAAACACCTGCTGGATGCCATAACATACTTTACTCGATTTTATATGAATACATAGGCTATTTCTGTTTTATTGGTGGCTGCTTAATGAAGGAGCATTTAGTCTTCACAACGTGAACATTACATAGTCTAATTTGTAGTAATATACAGGACAGACACAGGTAACACATTAATGGCAAGTGGTATCCCTGCACCACTACACCAGTATTGCCAGCTAATTCTGCGAGCCCCAGAGCGAGGGTGGGTCAGCTGGAACTTTGACCAACTGTACAGTACTGGTACCGTACTGTACTTTCAAAAATAGTTATGACAACTTCATTAAAGAATCCCTGAGAAGAGGAAACTCATAAGCAAAGCTTCCTAACCTCTAATCCATCACTAAAGGTAGGCTACTGGTTTAAAAAAAAAACAAAACAAAAAAAACAAAAAAAAACACAGATCTCAGGAGCAGAGTGTCAAAGCAAATAAATCTGGAGTGGGTAGCACTATTTTTCTGAAGTTGAGTAGCATTATTGTACGGACGAATCGCGAGCCGCACTGTAGCCTAGGCTAGAACTGATTGTGATAATGTTGTGGCTCTAGACTCTGGCAGCGTAGCTGCTTTAACATTGCCACTGAGTCTGACCCACACCCACTGGGCACTAGCTTCTGGCACTTCCGCATCACCAGTGTCACTGCCGTAGTGACTGGCAGTGTAGCCTTTTGCTACACTGCCCCCCCCCCCCTTGCTAGCCTGATTAGGCCTATCTGTCATCAGAATGATCTGATATTTTCTGAGGAATCTAGTCTAGTATTTGCTTAAATTGAGTCCTGGATAACATTCAAGACCTCTTTTGCCGCCTTATTAGAAATAATTTATTAGGGAAAATAGGGACCAATAGACTCGCCATATTTTTCTCATTATAGTCCGCATGGAGGAATTTCGTTATCGACACTTGAAAAAACCTGATTAGGCCTACACCGAAAAATAACACAAAAATAATGTCCCGAACGTAAACAAAGCATTGCACCCAATGAATCCTTCGACCTGGGTCCTCTTCTTCTTGTTTTGAAAAATGCGGTGAGTGCGATTCACCCAATAAATGGCTTGAACGTTACTCACAAAAACGATATTAGCCTATATTATATTATATTAGGGTTAGGTTAGGTTAATCTAATCTAATATAAGCCTAATAATTGTACATTTTGGAAGCGTGCATGGCCTCCCCACAATTTTCCTTACCTACTGTAAAAGCGCGATTCACCCAATAAATGGCGCCATTTGACAGAGTATCTTCAGATTAATGAATAATGGGTAAGTTAATGCAAATCCTCCACTCAAACCATGATAAACAACAATTAAACACTATATTCCCTGGAAAAAATATAAAGAAACTTGGTAAATAAGGCGGCTCTAGCTGTCTTGAATGTTACTGAGTCCTGTTTCCTAGTGACTGTAGAACGGTCAGATCCAAAACGACGAACGAATTTTTTCTATTTTGGGTAGCACTAATTGTGAAGTTGAAGTTGAGTAGCACTACGATAATCGGCCTCGATTTACACCCTGCTCAGGAGTAGTCACAATTTTAAAAATGGGCGTTGTCATACTCATTGGGCCGTGGAGGTTCATATATTTATTAGTAATGACAGTAACTGACTGTACTGCGCCGTAAATTAGGAGAGATATCTTGTGCATTTGCTGTGGACAGGAATTGTCTGGATATCATGTGTCATTAATGCCAGATAAAATGGAATTTTGAGGTAGTTGCTTAAGTATAGGATTAGCTTAAGCTGACTTAAGTGATCTACCACAATACATTAATAAAAAATGAAATAATTACCCTGTCAATGAGTACACCTTTTCGATTTGAAGACGCTTTCCAGTGTACTAACTTGGACGTGGACTGTACGTATTATACCTCCTTATTATACACACGCTACATTATTATAGTGTATCGCAATATAATTTTAAGTTAGATTTAATTTAAAGTGTATCGTTTTAACCGTTGTATCTTAGTATTGCGTTAAAACCTAAACAATTGTAACGGTATCCGAGATAATGTAGTTGTCTGCCATCGGTATTTACCAAATCCTGCGCAGTGACTGGTTGTTGGTTATGACGTCACATGTGTAGGGTGGGTTATCATTGGTTGTTGGTGGTGAAGTGCAGAGACTCCTTGGTGTTGTTATTGGTCTACAAAGAGTGAGGTCACGGGAAGGGGTAGGGAACGTCATAATCCCCCAGGTCTGCTATTGGTCGGGCGGTGATATTGATTTGGCGCCTGAAAGCAACCTGCACCACGAAGAGTTGACGACGTGCCATGGGCCTGGCAGTAACGCTGGCTGTCGTGAGAGGAACTCGCCCTTTCATTTACTTGAGGATGTGATAGACACTATAGACTCTCTACTTTAATGCAACTCTTGCATTATTTGACAGCGAGGCGGTGTGCTATGAAGTGGTAACGATGGCCGACGATCCGGGTCCAACCCAACTATCAGAAGAAGACCAGTGTCTAAGAGTACGAAAATGGTGGTGCTTCTTGCTGTCGAGTATCTTCACCTTCCTGGCTGGGATCTTCATAGTGCTGATATGGCGGGCCTTCTCCTTCCTCTGCTGCCGCAACCGGGATCCCTCCGAGTATCAGAAACAGCAGGAGAAGGAGAAGTTACTAGCGCAGCAGGGTCTGCCCCCCGGTCAGCCCAAGCCCAAGAACCTGATGGAGGGCAACTTCGTGACGGAAGCCAAGGACTGGGCGGGGGAGCTCATCTCGGGCCAGACCACCACAGGCAGGATCCTGGTAAGTCGAAATCACTTCACTTTTTAGGTGTACCTGCTTGTTTTACCTCCCCATGTCAAGTCGTTGCATCCATTTTGGGCTAGTCTGTATCATGACCTATATACTAGTTTCATGTTTTCAGTTTCTCTACCCTTACCTAAACCCCCTGTAGGCTTTTTGACCTGCCTGCACATCCTAACTCATCTTCCTTTCCTCCTCCTAGGCCCTATTTATTTATAGTTTTGCTTCAGCTTCCCCTCTAATTTCCTATTTCCATATGTGTATACTAATTCCTAAATACTTTGGTATGCTTTGCTTAGTATCCATACGATTTTGATCAGCCTCATTTTCCACTAGCTTTATAGTTCATACCATGTATGCCCTATGGCATGCATTAGTCTGTCATATCCAACCCATTTCTTCATAAATGGCCAAGTTTGTTATACTCGTGCTTCATGACATGTAGCCTATAATGTCGGTCATAGGCCTACATCTTCAGCATCATGTCACCCTATCGTATTGTATGACCTAACATATGCTTGTCTGTCATCCCCTAACCATGCCATGCTTTAAATTTGTCTGTAAATAGCATACTCGTTACTCGTACCCCACCATATGTTTCATGTCAGGCTTGATCTGTCATGTACTCAACCCTAGTTTTCATGCTTTCGCCTTTGGAGCCCATATACAGGTAGTAATGTCCTTGTTAAACACTAGGTTTTGATAGCCAGTATTCAGGTAGCGAAGCGTGTGTGCTGTATATAATATATATATATGCCTAGCCTATTTCTGCAGGAGCCTACAGCCAGTTTCCGAGAATTTGTCTAAAAAAAACACATGGCTGTTACTGTACAGCTATGTAAATGATAAAAATGCCGGAATATTTAAAAAGCAAATAATAGGTTGCTTTATATTGTTAACGAATATTTGAAGTTACCCCCCTGAGCATCATTAAGCTCCAGGTTTCTGACTGTTTGTATGTGATTGGTTATCACAAACCATTACGGTAACGTACATTTAGTATATACAGTATAACCTAACATAAATTAAGTTAGGTTATATACCCGACTTATTTTATTTTGTATATGATTCTGTACTCTCCATGGTTCAAGGATCACCGCCATGTATAATTTTCTTATAGAAATGTATCGGAGTCTCCTGCAGATATATATATCGGTAGCTATTATGTATATACGTCTTTATAGTTCACTATGCCAGTGCCATAACGTACCGGTATATCATTATGTTTCGACGGTGACCATAGTTATTGAAAAAAAGGTAGACAATATAGAAAGCTGATATTAGATAATTATACAGTATATAAATTTAATTAATCTGCGCTTCATTATTGCATGACCCATTTATCATCTATTCTGTCCCGTCATATTGAAGCCGGTATCACACGTACCGTAACTTTTCACAAAAGCTCCGATCTGGCAGCTTCGGAAGTATAGTCGTGTAGTCACCTTTAACCTAATGCTCAGTCGCGATCATTAATTTTTATACATCCCGAATACTCGACAAGTTTAAAGGAACCTCGGAAATACAGCTATTAAGTAAAACGGTAACCCCTTCAGTACCGGTGCGGTGCCGGTCTTTTAGCTTTACTCTGGCTGCTATTAGACGATTGTATTCAGTGTATAGAGTACCTCTAGCAATAAACTGGCTTCGAAATATCTCCCTTAACCATTTTCATAACCATAGACCCTTCTTAAACTACACAAAATCGTCTATATATAGCTATAATACAAGTAAAGGATGTCGCCGGTACAAAAGGGGTTAATGAGCAGTTTCAATTCAACCCGAAACGGCTTCGAAAATGTATGTCTCTACATTAATGACCGTAACTTTACTTTCTTGCGCCGATACCAGTGCAAAAGATCCTAAAAATATTACCGGAAAATTAATCGTCATCGGAAATTTAGCGGTGAATTGTGTCGGAGTTCAATATCGTTATGGGGGGGGGGGGGGGGGGGGATGGGCGTATTTATTTGTTCATGTATGTTTTTTTTTTTTTTATTATTATTATTTTAGTTTCATACCTAGACCTCCATCAAGCTTAACAAAACACCCCGCCAGGACCCTCCTTCAAGATAGATTTGCACATTTTTCGATTGAAAAATGTCCAGGCCGAAGGCTGATTCCTCTTAAATTACAGGCTCGCTCTCGCTCGCCAGGAAAAAAATCGACACCTATTTGATACGAAAAATCTCAATTTTGACAAAGAAATGGGTCGAAAGGTCTTAAAATCGCCAAACTAATGGGCCGAGCGTCTTAAAATCTGAAAAATAATGGTGCTAAACATGAGGAAGAAGGGGGACAAAAAATCCGACCCATTTCCCCTTAAACAATCCTTTCCCTGATATCGAACGCATACTGTGAGAAGGTGTTGCTTACAGAGAGTACACGGATTAGCATTAAAATTTCTAAAGTTAGCGTTATATTTCAAGGTATTTAGTTCATTATGGGTGGTCACCGTTTTTTTTTTTTTTATCTTTCTCTCCTTTTTCTCTCTTTCCCTGGCTTGTATCCATTCGGCCAACTGTTTTAAGACGTTTATCCACATCAAAGTGTCGATTTCTTCCTGGCGAGCGATAGCGAGCCAGCATTATATGGAGAAATCCGGTTTCGCCGGAGAATTTTTTCTATCGAAAAATGTACAGATTTAGCTTGCTGTCAAAAATATAATATATATATATATATACCCGGTATATATATATATGCTGACTCGCTACCGCTCGCCAGGAAAATATTGACATCTAGATGGGGGTAAACGTCATAAAACAGTAGGCTGAATGGGGCCGAATGGATACAAACCAAAGAGAGGGAGAGAAAGAAAACAAGCGAGGTGGGCTCCCTTAACGGTGCTGCGAAAGGAAATAATTTTATAAGAATACAAGGGTAAGAGTACTGAGATTGTTTAAAATGTGTTAATTATTCTGGTTTATGAGCTTCAACACAAAAATCCACGCTAATGTTGAAAATTATATAATTAAGTTAATTATTTACGACGATATTGTGACTCCGAGGTACCGTAATATGCCGCCAAAGAGTGCCCGTGTGACAGGCTTCAGTCTGACATTCCTTTCCCTCCCTATATAGGTAGTCACACGAGAGCTTTTTCAGTCAATTTTATGAGTAATTGCCTGTCGTCGGGTTCAAAATTAAAGGGCGATCAAAACTCAGCCACCTAACGTAATCTATCTTAACCCCTTCTGTATCGGCGACGTATTTCCGATTAATTCTAGCTATATTTAGAAAATTTAGTGCAGTTTAAGAAGGATCTGTGGTAGTAGAAAGGGTTAAGTGAGATACCGATAGTTCAAAGCCTGGTGATTGCTGAAGGGCCTTTTATAAATGAATAATATCGTCTAGTTTTACCCTGAATACAGTTTAAAAGACGTCCCCGGTAAAAAAAAAAGGGGTTACGGCAAGTCGAATTTCTGGATGAATTGCGAAAGAGCCTCAAAATATTACGAACAAAACTTTGCTCTTCGGAAATTGCCCGAGAAAGTGCTCGTGTGACACTGGCTTAAGTCTCCCCTGTGTTGTACCAAGCCTAATCGGTCAATTCAATAGTTTGAACGCTAAACTAGCACGCGAATATTTAACTAAACCTAATTTAATTGCATCAAGTTTAGCATAACCTAATACAGTATATTGATTTGAGTCATAAGAAGTGTATTTCTAACTAATTTGATTTGTTTAATCTTTACATCCAAGTTCTAAATCATCGAGGATCTCATAAAGCATTGTTAATGTTGTCTCGTTTGGGTTCGATACATATTCAAATAGATGCGTCACTCTTGTGGTTAATGTGTCAAAGGAGAGAAGATTCATAACCAAGTCCATTCTTTCATTTGCCATTATTAAATATTATGCAAAGTTAGGCGTGATTTACAGTTCCCATTAAGTCTTTGGAGGTGACACAAATTATCAAAACAAAGATATTTCATGTTTATTTTCCTGTTTTTCTTCTCATATTCATTATAGTTTTGAAACCCAATTGTCCCGGGTAGATTTCCTAGTAATTCATCAAATAGTACTAGTCATTGGCTGTTAGAAACAAATGGGGGCTTTCAAGGTAAAGTGATAGTAACTACTAACTAGTCTGCTGTTGTATTTTTTATTTTTCTTCATCTGACGGTAAATTGCCATGTCTCCATCTTGTTTACTCAGCTCTTACTAAGATTATGAAGCGAAATATGTTGCTAATTATGAAAACACGCCATAAATATGACAAGAGACATAGTAAGTTTCATATTCGTTCTTTAAGTATCGTGGAATAAGTTGCTAAGGGATTCAATTTACCGTCAGGTGAAATAAAACTGACTATAGCACAGTTTATCAGCAAGGTTGCCGACGAAGTATTGATTTTAGCTGTACCTTGTTCATTGCCAATCAAACGCAACCAGTCAGCTACTTTGTTTTTTCACCTGGCGGAAATTTGCGTCCCTTTGTAGCTAATTTAAGGAAAAATATGAAATTGACATCTCTGCATCTTATGAACATATTGGTCTTCAAAATGTCAAGACACTAGATGAGTAATCGTAACGGGGACATGGTAATTTGCCGCCAGGTGACAATGGAGTGAGTTGATCATGTATTTGCATTGACCGATTACATATCCTTAGATATCAATTTTGCCTGATTTCATCTCTGCCATCGCTGTGAATGACCATTACTTAGAATATGTAATTATCTAATGTGGAATGGCTTGTTTGACTTAAATTATAGTAACTGCATGGATTATTATTTAAAGGTACACCGAATAAGATTAATTTTATAGTTGTGTAATAGCCTAAATGAATTATAATAATGAATGCCATGTATAAGACTTTCAATGTTTTTAAATATGTGATAACCTTATAACCTACATATCTTCATTTCTTGCCTGAACTAGCCTATCTGATATATATATCCTATATACATACTGTATATCCTGTCGCGTTCCCAATTTTGGAATTTCTTACTATAGGGTAAAAACTGGATATATTCTCGAGTGCGTTAATTGGCCTGCTGAAACATTGTTTTAAGGTACCCTGTATTATATTCCCCTTGATTAGCCCAATTCCATGGCTAGAAGTCTTGAGATGTAATTTCCATGTAGAGTGATATAGTTTGGCTGTAGCTCCCTAGCATAATGTAGACAAATATATCCTCGTGATGAAATTATCCAAAATGGTTTTAACTCCTTGACTCAGAAAGGTAGGATAGGCTAGACAGTATGTTCAAGGTGATCCAAATTGTACAGTCAAAATCAGTAGCTACCTCGCCGAAAACCATGCTTGTAAACAGTGTGATTTTGAGGTGCTATCACTTTTTTTGGCAGTCATGTGTTTCTATTACCTCGTGACTATACCCTGTTCCAAATAGGTAGATCAGAAATTGTGAACCCTAACCTCTATAGCTAAAAAAGGGCTAGAGCAAATGGGATGTAAATTTCCACACTGACCCAGGCTGACCCTTCCCAGATGGTAAAAATATTAACTTAATAATCTAGTCGTTTGAGAGTTATATAGGTTAGTGTTTCAAGAGTTTAGGCCCACTAATTTGGAACAGGGTATAGTACCATTTGTTTGTAATATCCAATGACTATAGTCTATTTTTCCAGCTGATGGTAAATTGAATCTCTTAGCGTCTGATTTCTCGATTCTTAATGGCAAAATATAATAAGTGTGTCTCCGTGTCATATTATTGCCAAGTTCTCATAATTAACAACACATTTCGCTACTAAATATACGTAATTGCTGAGTAACCAATACAGTAACATGGCAATTTACCATCAGCTGGACAAAAATATACTATAGTACTGTTTGTTTCCGAAGTATCAATTTAATGTCCCTCTCTCTAGATCTCACACATCTTCAAGCTTTTCGGCGAACTATTGATTGTGACTGTTCGTGATATTGATATTACAGATACCCACACAAAAATAAAAAAAAATAGTTGTTATGATGAACAAATTTAGTGTCAAACTGTACCTGACCAATCGTACAGTTTGATGCTAAATGTATTAATCGAACTTGTCTGATCTTGCGTGGGTATCAATTGTATCACTATCGCGTACTAACTGATCCCCCGCGTACGAATAAGCTAGTAACACCTAATCCAATGTACGTGTGGTAGTAGCAGGGAGGGGGTAATGTAACCCTGTATAATAATAATAGAGTCCTCCCTTCTTTTCATACATCGCGTCCAGCAAGTAAGAACTTATATTTTCCTAACGCATCTCTATAACTGTCGCATCTTATTACTATCTGCTTGCAACTCTTATATTTATACGCTGCAATATTCGTGTGCGAAATAGAGAGCATACTAGACTGTCATTAAACTGGTATGTGTAATGAGTGTGTAGACATTAATAGTTTTGATTGACATTGCGAACGCTTTTAACCAGGCTTTTAGAACGGATTTATGATTCTTATAAATGTGTTCTCTAAGGAATGCTAAAGTAGTGAAGCTCTCTTGAAATGTGTCTATAGTAATGCTCTTAAAATGTGTTTAGCTACCAGTTTTGTGACAGACTAGGCGATTTAGTATGCGCACACGAGTTTTGCTGTGCATCTTCCAGTCACATTATATCTGTCCTTAGTCATCTAACACCCAATACAAATTATAGGACAGTATTAAAGACTTAGATGAGAACAGCTTGATTCAAATATTTTGTCGGCGAGTGCTATATTGAATAATGAGTTCTGCTGTTTTTTTTTTGTTTTTTTTGTTTTTTTTATTGAATATCTGCTTTTCTAGTATTTTCAGTTTCTAGTACTTTTCCTTTGGTTATTTCATGTAACTTGCATCCCGGACTTCAATATATTTGTCCTTTATAACCCATCTGTCTCGGTGTATATTACGCCTATGTATCCCAATGTGTCTTTTCCTACCTAGTGTTGCTGTCCTGTCTTATTTGCTTGTTTTTCTCCATTTCTTCTCTGTTATTGGTATCTTCTTGTCCTCTACTCCTCGTTTATCATATGTTGTTCCCTCCCTCCTTTATAGCCTAGTATCCCTATCTACCTCCCCTCCTGGTATTCCTCTTGTCCTCTACTCCTCGTTTATCATATGTTCCCTCCCTCCTTTATTGCCTAGAGTATCCCTATCTACCTCCCCTCCCCTCCCCTCTCCTCTCCTCTCCTCTCCTCCCTCCCTCCCTCCCTCCCTCCCTCCCTCCCTCCCTCCCTCCCTCCCTCCCTCCCTCCCTCTTACCTCACTTAACATATAATATTTTGTCTCTTTATTTGTCGTCCTTTGCCCAATTGTTACCGAATAGCCTACCGGTACCTATTGATTTTTTTTTCTTCTCGCAAAGTCGCCTTCTCTTTTTGATCAAGAGTATATTGGCATATATATTCTCCCGTTCCTTCCACTTTCCCTAAATTTACAACTGCTCTTTTATACTTCGGTTATTTTTACATGTATTTATTTATGTTTTTTTTTTTTTTTTTTTTTTTTTTTTGGTTAACTTCTTTCTCCATTTTTCATTTGTTTTGTATTTTATGTTATCCTTATTTATCCTTTCGTTTACCTCAACCTAAGTCGGTAGCAGACGAGAGCTTTGTCCCTCAGCTTTTGTTTTTTATCAGCAGCACTGATCTGGCAGCTTCTGAAATACATGTTGATAATTAATGGGTCGCCTACAACAATCTACCTCCAGTCTAGTTACCAATACAATACCAGTGCAAGATAGTCTCAGAATGTTGCCAGAATTTAAAGCTTCGGATCAAAAGTGGTCGATGAAAGAAAGCTCTCGTGTGATACCCTCTTTTGGCAAAGATAACTAAGAGGCCATAATGAGAAATGACTAGTATGCGTATATACACTGTAAACGATATATATATATATATATCGGTATTGTATATGCGGTATATATAGCAATTCTGGTGATTCTGATATGGTGTATCCTACGAGAGTTTAACCTTTAGCAGAGATGGGAGATGAGAGCACAGAATTAAGATCAATATCAATGGTGGAGGAGGAACGTAATTAGAAATAGGAGGGTTAAAAGAGATGGTTTTTAGATAATAAATGCAAGTAAATAAAAGTCTTAGTGAACGAGTGAGATAGTGTGAACGAGAGACTGGAGACGGTGGACAGAACATGTGTTGTACTGTATATACTGTAGACTGGTATAATATAGGCTAATATTTTGATGTAGACTATTTCCCTCCTACCAAACAAATTTAGTTAGCTTAGGTAATGCCTCTCGTTGACAAGGGGTTAGTACACTTTCTGCGATAAACTTAGAGTATTCATAGGCTGGTTAACGAGAGTATTAAAATCCAGCTCTAAATCAGTTCCTTTTTAATCATTATCGGGTACTAATGAATGTACAAACTTAAACTTCTGCTAACCGTTCTTATTATCTCGTTGGAAGAGATAAAATGGCCAATACAATGCAAATGCATGTACATTTTCCAGTAGCCTATGCCTTCTCATATTCAATCAAGTCTTAAAATATAATTGACTGGGTGTGACGGAGGAAAACAAACAACAAAAACATGCCTATTTATCCTTACGAGGCTGCTTGTAACTAATCTACCTAGCCTTCTTGGCCACCCAGATTCATATGAACTAAAATGGGGTCCGTCTCATATAAATTGTATCAAACAAATGTAATCTAAAATATTATCCAATTCTGTATTATAAATCCGATTAAACAAATGTCATTGGTATAAAACTAATGGGTATGATTCGTGTGTAGTAATACCATAGTGTCTGGGTACCGTATGTCATCTTCTGTCCTTGTTTTTATTAGTTTATGTTCCTTAGTAATTCCCTCACTTGTTTTATGCTCCCTGTTCTATTACGTTGTGCCACCACACTTTTTTCCAGATCTTATAGCTAACCTAGAATCCCATCTTATCTTATAGCTAACCTAGAATCCCATCCTATCTTATAGCTAACCTAGACTCCATCCTACCATGAACCCAATGAACTCAAGTCCTCACATTTTTAGGGTAGGCTAGCCAATTCCTACGCGGTGGTTTATTTACTACGTTAAATCGATAAGAATACTACCCACATAAAAGCTTGGTTGGATTAAGGGGGCCCACCTCGCCTTTGTTCTCTTTCTCTCCCTCTCTCTTTGGCTTGTATCCATTCGGCCCCATTCAGCCTACTGTTTTAAGACGTCCAGGTGTCAGTATTTTCCTGGTGAGCGGTAGCGAGCCAGCATATATATGTTTGTGTTTTGAGAGCAAGCTAAATTTGTACATTTTTCGATAGAAAAATGTCTCCAGCGAAGCCGGATTTCTCCATACAATGCTGGCTCGCTATCGCTCGCCAGGAAGATATCGACACCTGGATGGGGATAAGCGTCTTTAAATAGTTGGCTGAATGGGGCCAAATGGATACAAGCCAGAGAAAGAGAGAAAATGAGAGAAAGATAAAAAAAAAAGCAGGTGACCCCCCTTAATACATTTGGGATAAACATTTATGATGCTTAAGTATGACTCTTGAATTTATCTATCTCTACTAATTTTTTTTCTGTGGGTATTTTATTTATCGATATCACTTACCAATTGGACCACTGCGTACACATTGGCTTATACCCTGTTCCAAGCAGGTGTAGTCCAGAAATCGTGAACCCTAACCTCTGTAACTCCAACAGGGCTAGAGGAAATGGGCTGTAAATATCTACACACCCATTCCCTTGCTGAACATTCCCAGATGGTAGGAATGTTGGCTCAATGACGCTAGTCGTGTGTGAGTTATAGAGGTTAAGGGAGCCCACCTCGCCTTTTCTATCTCCTTTTCTCTCTTTCGCTGGGTTGTATCCATTCGGCCCCAGTTCAGCCTACTGTTTTAAGACGTTTACCCCATCCAGGTGTCAATATACCGCTCGCCAGCATACTTATATTTTTGTTTTGGCAGCAAGCTAAATTTGTACATTTTTCGATAGAAAAATTTCTCCGGCAAAGCCGGATTTCTCCATACAATGCTGGCTCGCTATCGCTCGCCAGGAAGAAATAGACACCTGGATGGGGATAAACGTCTTAAAACAGTTGGCTGAACGGGGCCGAATGGATACGAGAGAGAGAAAAGGAGAGAAAGATAAAACAAAAAAGCCGGTGACTCCCCCTTAATGTTCAAGAGTTTTGACCTTCTTACTTGGAATAGGAGTATATTCTTCCCTGTGGACTGATTACACTAACCCCAACTTTAGCCCACCATGAGCTAGAGACACCCTACCTTACCTGGTTTTATAGTTAACCTAGAATCTATGCCACCTTTACTATCTTTCCTTGCCTGATCTTTCCACCTTAACCCTTTGAGGATCTAAGGCGCATTTGTCCATTTTTATTATGGTTATCAGTAGACGGTTTTAAATCATTTAGGAGTGATACCTGGGAATTAAAGGGGTACGTATTATCTCAAATAAACTCTTTAGCTCTCACAAGTTCACCCTAAGTTGTATAAAATCCTCCATTGATAGCCAGAATAAACAGTCAAAGCGCATCACGATCCTCAAAGGGTTAGGCTAAAGCTATCTCTCCTTGCCTGGTTATACCACTAACCTATAGTCTATTCGCTGTAAGTAGACGAGAAACCATGACCTCTATCCTCTGTAACTCAAAAAGGGCTAAACCAAATTAGCTGTAAATGTCCACATCTATTCCTTGACTGACTCTTCCCAAATGGTAGTAATATTAGCTCGATCACTCTAGTCGTTTTTGAGTTACAGAGGTTAGAGGTCATGATTTCTCGCTTACTTACAGCGAATAGACTATAGCCTATACAATACCGGTGACGTCCTTTTATTTATATTGTGGCTACTATTTGACGATTTTATTCAGGTTAGGAAGGACCTCTAGCGATAATAAGGCTTCAGACTATCTCAACCAACTCTGCTAACTACTGCAGATCCTTCCTAAGCTGTATACTGCCGTCTAAATATAGCTAGAATTTAATTAATGATAACACGTCGCTGGTACTCAAAGGGCTAGAATCCATCCTACCATGAGTTAAAGCCACCTATCTTAACCTGTTCTTATATAGTTAATTAATTGGCCTAGCTTACCTGTTCTGTAGTTAATTAATTGGCCTATCTTAACTTATTCTTATATAGTTAATTAATTGGCCTATCTTAACTTATTCTTATATAGTTAATTAATTGGCCTATCTTAACTTATTCTTATATAGTTAATTAATTGGCCTAGCTTACCTGTTCTTCTGTAGTTAATTAATTGGCCTAGCTTACCTGTTCTTCTGTAGTTAATTAATTGGCCTAGCTTACCTGTTCTTCTGTAGTTAATTAGTTGGCCGAGCTTACCTGTTCTATAGCCTAGTTAATTAATTGGCCTATCTTAACTTATTCTTATATAGTTAATTAATTGGCCTATCTTAACTTATAGTTAATTAATTGGCCTATCTTAACTTATTCTTATATAGTTAATTAATTGGCCTAGCTTACCTGTTCTTCTGTAGTTAATTAATTGGCCTAGCTTTCCTGTTCTTATATAGTTAATTAGAAGCCCAAAGGGGTGTTTATAGTACTAGCCTAGACATTCTGCATGACTTGTTTGTATCGTGTGTGGATATTATTAAGCCAGTGACCAGAGAGGGACATCTCAACCAAGGGGTGGTTTTGGGTGGTTCAGGACCCCCTTCTCCCTCATGTTTACCCCTATTAGTTTTGGGATTTTATGAACTTCGCTGTATTAGTTTGGCGATTTTAAGACCTTTCGTCCCATTTCTTTGCCAATATTTAGACCTTTTGTGCCATTTAGGTGTCAATTTTGTCCTGGCGAGCGATGGCGAGCCTGTAATATAGGAGGAACTGGCCTTTAAGCGGGACATTTTTCTTTAGAAAAATTTGCAAATTTATCTTGCAGGGGGATCTTGGGGTGTGACTTATAGAAGTCTGCCAACTACCCCCCCCCCCCCCCCCCCCCCCTTAAGCCAGTAGAATTCAACCAATGATAAATCAACCACAGCTAACCAGACCAGTGCCAGCTTATAGTCCTAACCTAAAGGTTAGTTAAAATAGGACTTCATAGGCTATCAACCCTTCTGAATTATTAAGCCAGCACACTGTAAGTCAATAATAGCGTCAGGACTGGAGCCCCTTTTCGAGAACCCCAGTCCCTTGACAACCAATGGTGTATCGTAGACCCTACGAATGAGGCCGGTTTGCAACACTCAAAACTGTCTCGATGTCTCACTCAAGCCATTTTGGAATAAGACCTCCTGACATCACCGTGTGTTGAGTGGTTGAATCTACAGGTTATGTATACCCCTGTTCCAAATAACGTTCAAAACTCCTTGAACGTTTAACCTCTATAACTTTCAAAGAACTGGAGGAATCGAGCTAATATATATCTACCATTTAGGAAGAGGCAGTCTGGGAATAGGAGTGGAAACTTACAGCCCATTTGCTCTAGCCCATTATGAGTTACTGAGGTTTTGGGTTCACGATTTCCGGACTACCTATTTTCTAACAGGGTACTGTATATAGTGTTGTAGCGCCTAACATATGAATACAGCAAAAACAAAACAAAATGGGTATATAATTATGTCGGTATATACTGGGTATGTCCTATAGTATAGTTATATAATTATGGCCTGTATATACTGTATGTCCGATAGTAGAGTTACAATATACTGTATGTCCGATAGTAGAGTTATATAATTATGTCCGGTATATACAGTATGTCCGATAGTAGAGTTATATAATTATGTCCGGTATATACTGTATGTCCGATAGTAGAGTTATATAATTATGTCCGGTATATACTGTATGTCCGATAGTAGAGTTATATAATTATGTCCGGTATATACAGTATGTCCGATAGTAGAGTTATATAATTATGTCCGGTATATACAGTATGTCCGATAGTAGAGTTATATAATTATGTCCGGTATATACTGTATGTCCGATAGTAGAGTTATATAATTATGTCCGGTATATACTGTATGTCCGATAGTAGAGTTATATAATTATGTCCGGTATATACAGTATGTCCGATAGTAGAGTTATATAATTATGTCCGGTATATACTGTATGTCCGATAGTAGAGTTATATAATTATGTCCGGTATATACTGTATGTCCGATAGTAGAGTTATATAATTATGTCCGGTATATACTGTATGTCCGATAGTAGAGTTATATAATTATGTCCAGTATATACAGTATGTCCGATAGTAGAGTTATATAATTATGTCCGGTATATACTGTATGTCCGATAGTAGAGTTATATAATTATGTCCGGTATATACTGTATGTCCGATAGTAGAGTTATATAATTATGTCCGGTATATACAGTATGTCCGATAGTAGAGTTATATAATTATGTCCGGTATATACTGTATGTCCGATAGTAGAGTTATATAATTATGTCCGGTATATACTGTATGTCCGATAGTAGAGTTATATAATTATGTCCGGTATATACTGTATGTCCGATAGTAGAGTTATATAATTATGTCCGGTATATACTGTATGTCCGATAGTAGAGTTATATAATTATGTCCGGTATATACAGTATGTCCGATAGTAGAGTTATATAATTATGTCCGGTATATACAGTATGTCCGATAGTAGAGTTATATAATTATGTCCGGTATATACAGTATGTCCGATAGTAGAGTTATATAATTATGTCCGGTATATACAGTATGTCCGATAGTAGAGTTATATAATTATGTCCGGTATATACTGTATGTCCGATAGTAGAGTTATATAATTATGTCCGGTATATACAGTATGTCCGATAGTAGAGTTATATAATTATGTCCGGTATATACTGTATGTCCGATAGTAGAGTTATATAATTATGTCCGGTATATACAGTATGTCCGATAGTAGAGTTATATAATTATGTCCGGTATATACAGTATGTCCGATAGTAGAGTTATATAATTATGTCCGGTATATACTGTATGTCCGATAGTAGAGTTATATAATTATGTCCGGTATATACAGTATGTCCGATAGTAGAGTTATATAATTATGTCCGGTATATACTGTATGTCCGATAGTAGAGTTATATAATTATGTCCGGTATATACAGTATGTCCGATAGTAGAGTTACAATATATAATTATGTCCGGTATATACAGTATGTCCGATAGTAGAGTTACAATATATAATTATGTCCGGTATATACAGTATGTCCGATAGTAGAGTTACAATATAGGGTTGTTTTTTTCTGTTTTTGGTACTTTCCTGTTAATGACAGCCAATTGCCGACTTGAGAGTTTCGTTCTATAAGGAAGTTGGAGCTGTAGACAACGATATTTAACAGAATTTACAGATAATATACGGTCATAGTACATATATGAATACATAAAACCCAATTCAACATACCGTTTATCCACCAGGAACGTACATTATTATTGCATTTCTGTTTAATATCTATGTTCACGGCTCCAACTTCTTTATAGCCTGAAACTCGCAAGTGGTAAATTAGGATCTAATCTAACCTAACCTAATCCTTTAGTAAAAATAAAATTGGCTGTCGATAACAGGAAAGTACCCAAAATAGAACCCCCTAGAAGCCTAGATAATTAGATTTAGATGTGAGTCAGAAAATCGGAAATTCGAGGAATCCAGATAATTACGTATGAGAATCGAAGGCGGACCAGAGTAGGGTGAGAGAGAGCGAGTGTGTGTGTGTGTGTGTGTGTGTGTGTGTCGCTAATTGGAAGGCAGGGAGCATCAGGGTGTGAGTGATGAGGAGAGAGAGAGAGAGAGCGAGAATACATGGAGCATACATGGTAATTGAAAGGAAAGAGAAAAAGGGAAATAATTTTAATTTTCTTAGTGAGAGAGAGAGAGAGAGAGAGAGAGAGAGCGAGAATACGTGAAGCATACGTGGTAATTGAAAGGAAAGAGAAAAAGGGAAATCATTTTAATTTTCTTAGTGAGAGAGAGAGAGAGAGAGAGTGTGAGAGAGAGAGATCCCATATAGTACTGTGATAATGGTAGCCAGAAAATGTATAATAATATGGTATACCAGAAAGTTTACGAGGATATACTCACGTGTGTTACCTCAATATACAGTGTAGCCAATCTCAAGTGCATTCAGTGTTCACATCTTTGACACTTGGAAGATTATGACGCGTTATGACAGTATATTCTGGCTGTCATTAGACGGTTTATACAGCTTAGGAAGGATCTGTGGGGATTAAAAGGGTAAAGGCTATCTCAATTAACCCTCTGACTTCCATATACCCTTCCTAATCTGCAATAAATCGTCGAATAATAGCCAGAAACTCGAAAATAAATGCATCACCGTATTTTCTCAGGGTTAATGTAATATATTCAATTTATGGTACTTATCCTTGACTTGGCTTAATTGAGATTCATTTTACTTTCACAAATTGTATGTAATAATGTTAGATTAAGGGGAGACAGTTGTTTTTTAGAGTCCTCCTCCTCCCTCATGTTTAGCCCTATTAGAAATGAGATTTCCAAAAATTCGCCCCATTAGTTTGGCGATTTTCAGACCTTTGCCCCATTTTGTTGCCAATATTAAGACCTTTCGTGCCATTTAAATGTCGATTTTTTTTTCCTGACGAGCGATAGCGAGCCTGTATTTGAAGAGGAATCGGCCTTCGGCCGGTACATTGTTCTACCGAAATATTTAAAAATTTATATCGAAGTCTTGTGTGTGTTTTTTTTTTAAGTGTGATAGAGGTTTGGAGAGCAAACTAAACCCCTTCCTTAAACCATTGAGCCGAACCAGTAAATGATGCTGCACAATACCGTCTGAGCTCCCTTAATGATTCTATTACAGTAGCCAAACTTGATGGGGTCTTGTTTTGTGTATTCAGAGAGATAGTGTATTAAATAGAATACATTAGTGTTACATTGTTTACTGTATAGCTGCATTTACTGGAACCATGTAAAACCTAAACAAACAAAAGAATACATTGAATTGGAACCCTTAGCCTCAGTTTCCCTTCAGAATTAATTATACTCATTAGTTTACATTCATAAATCTTTAACATCTATAATATACACGTAGTTTATAATCACATATGTATACTGTTTATATATCAACATATTATACATTACAGTACTGCTGTTAACCCCTGCTGTACCGGTTACGTCTTGTTAAGTTTATTCTGGCTACTATCAGACGATTATATTCAGTTTATAAAGGGCCTCCAGCAATTAACAGGCTTCTAACTTTCTCACTTAACCCTTTTTTACTACCACAGATCCTTGTTAAGCTATACAATATCGTCTAAATATTGATAGGATGAAAGATACCACACGTCGCTGGTACTCAACGGGTTAAACACATCGTTATTAAAGTCTTTACGTTGATGATAATAATAAACAAGAGGACAACATATAACACACACACAATATATAACACACACACAATACAATACAACATATAACACACACACAATACAATATACACATATAACACACACACAATACAATATATAACACACACAATACAATATATACACACACAATACAATATAAACACACACACAATACAA